>JAAGNO010019614.1:0-27369 GCA_033439905.1 Ceryle rudis | reverse complement strand
GCCCCTTCTGCTTGCCCCCCACCCTGCAGATATCTGTAACCAGTCATCAGCTCCCCTCTCAGGCTTCTCTTCTCCAGTCTAAACAGCCCCAGGGCTCTCAGCCTTTCCTCAGCAGAGATGTTCCAGTCCCTTCAGCATCTTTGATATCTCCCATCACATATTTTCCTGTCCTTCTTGAACTGGGGAGAAACCCCAGAGGGAATGCTTCTCTAAATGTCTCCAAGACCAGCTCCTCTTTATAAGGAGTCTACATCTGTATGAGCAAATAAAGTGCTCTTTCCTCTGGGAGAGGGCGATGGGGCCCATGCTGCCTAGTGGAAGTGGTCCTGGTGCCACCAGCTGGAGTCTCCTGCCAGGGAAAGGGCTGGCTGTGGCAGGCTGGACAGCCTGTGGCAGGCTGTGCTAGCACTTCGATAGCTCGGGCAACTGCAGGTGGTGCTGAGCCCACACCCTGCTTTACCTATGGCCACAAACAGCCTCAGGGTGCAGCTCCCCAACACTTCATATCCATCCCCATGAGTTCCTGTCGCAGCCCTGCTACGGGCAGAAGTGATTGTCTGATCTGTGGGGACACCAGCTGAGGTGCAAAGCTGGCTACGAGCTCACCCTATAAAGAAAAGTCTCTATTTTCAGCCAGTCTGGCTTTTTCAGCCAGATCATCACAGGGCCTGAATAGCCCTGGCCTGCCACAGGGGAGGAGGAAGAGGACACGTGGTTGGGGGACATGGAAGAGGGAAGGCTGGCAGCTTTGATCCAGACTATGAATCAAAGACTATGATTCAGACTATGAGTGGAGCAGCACACCTCTTTGGAGGCTGTGCAGCAACCCAAAAGACACCCCTGCTGAAGGACAACGCTCATTTTTGCCGGCTCTGTTTCTTCTGGGTGAGCTTCTGAGTCGCTTCGTCCCACAGATGCTCCAACACCAGTGCTGGCCAGGAGGGACCTGGTAACAGGCTGGCACAGTGGCCAAGGCCTCTGCTAGCTGGAAGTCTTTGTCAAGCAATAGCCTGAAGGATGACACTGGTGAGTCTGTGCTCAGCACAATGCACAAGGAATCCCCTCCCTGCTGCTCGTTTTAGGGAAGAAAAGCTGTTTTCCACCTGTTTCAACGACCACGCCGAATTTTGTTTATGGAAATCGCCAGGTTTGTACTTCTCTGCTTTGTAATATGAAAACCCAGAATGCTGTACTTGACATCGTGTCAGCAGATAATGACACGGGACAACGACTGTGTGTCACTAATCCAGAGGAATGAAAGATGAATCTGGCAACAGCACGGCCGACATTTGCAAGCCCACACAACAAAAGGCAGAGGAAGAAGCGTGTGGTTTTCAAAGGGAAGGAAGCATCACATGAGCTATTCCTAGATGGGCAGACAAATGAACTTCATTTGCACGTCGTGAATGGCCCGTATTAAATCAAAGCGCCGTCTCTGAGCTAAGGCCGGCTGATGAATGTTTATCTGAGAGCAGGGTGACGGTGACGAGGGAATCGTCACGTTTCTCCCACACAGCAACAGGACACGGGCCTCTCAGACTGTCCAGAAGAGATGGCTTTTTGCCAGGCCAGGGACTGGACCCAAACTGCAAAGCTATTTTATCTGGCCACAGGCCACCTAACTGTGCGCATAGCTCTGTAGGTCCGCGTGTGTGCTGGGGGAGCTGAAGGAGAGATGCAGAGCAAACTCGGGCCAAGCCCACTTCAAGGCACAGCTCAGATGCAGCGCTGCCTAACAACGTACACTCGGTTAAGCCCCTGAGCTGCTGCTGAAGAAAAGCGGCCTGAGCATATGGAGGTTTGCCTGGCCTCTGGGAAGAGAGCTCAGGAATGCCAAAGAGCCAGGAGCCTGCAAACACCACGCCCTGTGAACGCTCAAACTGTAACAGGGAAGCTAACCGAAGCAGAAAAGGAAGCTGGAGGACTGCTGTCTTAGGAGGAGAGCTACCTGGAAAGATCAGGAAACCAAGGACAAAAATAATCGTCTTACTTGCTCTCGCAGTATTGTCCGTAGTAGCTTTGTCCACACTCACAGGTGTAGCCGTGGGATGAGCTAGGTTTGTGCACGCACGTGGAGACATGCTCACATGGGTTCAAGTTACACACATCAACACAGTCTCTTCCAAAGTACCCTGGGGAGACAAGGTCATAAAATTACAGCAACCGTTGTAATTTACGATTTGCATGTCTCCAAAAGACCATCTTTTTTAAGCTTATAAACTAATAACACATCTTCAGTAACCAGCAGATGCCCCTGAGATACTGTCAGAAAGAAGGTACTCTTTTCCCTCTCAGCAAAAAAGACAGTGGACTGGGGTTTTTTACAGTCTGTTAACATGCTTGAGGCATCCTTGTGCCTTTGGTTGCCAGTTTTATATTCAGGGCATGTGTTACAAATGGTTTTGTATTCTCTCCCTGTGTGTATGGGAGGTGACTGTGCTGGGTGCTGACAGCATGTGCTGGTTACATGCACCAAAAGAGAGAAAACATTCAAAGTATCTTGATTAGGATGCAGGGTGTGAGACTGGAATTCAACAGCAGAAAAGGCTGGGAAAGAAAACGAAAAAAAGGAAAAAGAAAACAGAGAGAAAGGAAAGGAGGGGAGGTGCATGGAAAGAGCCCTTTGGTCCTGGGACTGTCTTTCGGTTTAGTTGATACATTGCCTGGAATAAATGACCCTTAGTCCACGACTGCAGTTTCAAGGTAGGCAAGAGAAAGATAATAATGATTGGAAGAGGAAGAATCAGAATAAGAACACTTTGTAAGCGTGCTGCTGCTGCTGCTGCTCTTCTTATCAGCGCATGAAGATGTGATCCAGCTCCTGGATGAGTGCATGGGACGGTCGTTGCGTTACCTGGGTCGCAGACGCAGGAGTAGCTGTCCCAGTCATCACTGCAGTAGCTGTTCTGGGGACACGGGTTGGAATCACAGGGGTTATCCACTTCACAACCCTCCTTCACATTGATTTTGATAGCCTGCTTCATGTTGAGTGTAGCTATATTTGTAGATGTCTCTCCCATTCTTACTCCCTGGTGACAAAAGACGATTATTTTAAAATGAGACTCTTCAAATCAGAACACAGTATTATGTGTTTCACTACTTCCATTAATCCGCGAGCCTACACTTTAAAGAAACATCACCTGATGAGCCATACCCAGTGGTGGGTTTTTTTTCAAATGCTGTTCCCTTGTGAGACCAGATTTGTACCTGGGAAAAGTGGGTGGACTTTAATATTTTGATTCTTAGGTATTTTGATGGAGGAAACAGAAATGTTTGGGGATGGATGAAAAAGAAACCCCCACTTTTCACACAGGTATTTTCCCAAAAGTTCTAAGTTCGTTGCTCTACTTTTCCTTTCGTACCTGCATACAGCCATAAAATCCCTGCTGAACAGACACTTGGTCTCCAGAGACACCTCCCACAATGATGCTTTTCATTTTCAGTCCTGGTAGCTGATTTCCAATCTGCACGGTGCTCTGTTGAGGCAAAGGACAGTCGATGAGAAGCGCTATCTATCATCCCCTCCGACACGGCCAGCCTTCTTCCCGTGGGGATGGAGGCAGGCAGTAGCTGACAGGAGATTACAGAAAAAACACCAAAGCGGCGAGGAGCTAGGCATCTGAACGGGGCTTTTTACAGGCTGGTTCATAAGATGTCTTATCATCAGCCTTAATAAATGAATACAACTTCATTAGGCACAAATCACTGCAGAACATGGCTCACAGCCTAAGTATTTGCCCACAGTCCTGTATCCTGCTCTCTCTGTAGTGCTTAGTGGCAAAGTCATGGTGCCGTCTTACCTGGTACATCCCGTAGTCCAAGGACATGACAGCGAGGTACTTGATGTCTTTACCATCTTTAGCACTTTTCAGCTCTATTAATAAATGATGCCATTCCCCATCACTGACTCGTGACTGGCTCATCTTCAAGCTAGCAACCTGGCTTAGGCCACTGTACACCTCAAACTGCACGTAGTTGTTCAGTATCTGTTGGCAAAGTAAAAAATCGTGTAAATTTTTTGCAACGTTTTCGTATTTGAGGCAGAAGGGGAAAGAGAGCAAGATAATAATGTTTCCTAGGACAACCCAAAAGGGAAAAAAGCCCGAAGAGTAAAGAAAGGAACACTTGCAATAACTCCGTGTATAACTTTGGACATTCAGACTCTAAATTACCTTACTGACAAGAAAATCTCCAAACAATTGAGGCTCATTTTTTGCCTCTGTGTTAATGCACGCTACTCTCTGTTTAAAAAGCTGTCTTAAATCAACGAATCTGAACTTCACCATCATCTTTCCATCACTGATCTTTTCAAAAGGCCGAAGAAATTTGTCTATCTCGATGTGCATACAGGTGGGTGGACGAAGCTATGTAGGTCGCGTGGCCACATCCACTGCTGGGGGAGAATTTTTTAACTGTTTTCTAACCAAAGACAGCCACGCTTTTACCTGAATGTTGATTTTGGATGCGGCCCCAGCATTGGCTTGCATTAACATGCCATTGACTTTCCGGGTTCTGAACATCAGCCCAATGTACCAGGGCACAGAGATGGTGATGTCAAGGTCACTCCAAATAACGATGCTTTCACCAGTGAAACGCTGAGGAGAAGGCATTGCTGTAATTCAAAAGACAGGAGAGAAACAGTTGATATCCTTCAGGATAAAGGCTAAAAGGAGAAAAGATGCTATGTTGTGGTGATAGCGCAAAGTAGCTAGTCCCTCTTCCACTGAGCTACTTTAAATCTACTGTGGAGGGGGGGCCAGTCTAGAGGAGTTCCTATGAAGCAGCTGATAATACTGTAAATTCACAACCTATCCTCGTTGTGGGGTAGGCACCTCCAAGGCAGCACCTCCACACTGCTCCGGCACTACACGGGTGACGGATGTTCCTAGAAGGGTAAGCTCAGGAGCTCTACTGACACAGTTCTGCTGACAAGTGGGTGGATGGAGCAGGAAATATGAGGGCAACAATTGCTGCAGATGTTTTCAACATATGCTTGATTACCTGCTTCTAATTAACAGATTAAACACAGAGGAAAAGGCTGGTCAGCAATGCAAAATATTAATTAATTATGAATACTCCAGGGACAGATCATTCGGTTGTCTCAGCTATACAGCCTTTTCACAGGGAGAAAGCTTGTGTGGAATTGCCTAAATCATCTGCCTTAAATGTCTCGAATGACGGCTGAAGAATTGTCCTCCTCTCTAACCTTGCACAAACACAGCTCCTAGGGGGAGAGACCCATGACAACCTTCAACGGAAAGCACCTTGTTGATGGAAAAGAGGGGAACACCCACCCTTTGGACTTTTGAAGTACTTACCTTAGGTAACAGGAGCTACAGTACCGCGGGTTAGTTGACCTCACTGATTAGACGCACAAATTAAGCTGTGGGAGCTGTGTGCTATTTGCAGCACCTCATATGGCACCTCCACTACGCGTGGCACCTTGTAGTGGAATCTGCAGTCAGCCCCTGCCTGATGTCCTCACTCACAAGCATGCTGGTGAAATTCACGGCAGCTTTTTGCAAGTGGAAGCAGGCCTTAGAGACCCGGTACAACCACCACAGATTGGCACCCAGCCATGTATCTCGTCATGCGCTAAGCCCCTGTGGATGGTCAGTGAGATAGACAGGGCTTAACATTCACCTCCCTTTCTGCTCCACACTACCAGATCTGCTAATCTCTCTTAGAAGGAAAAGCTGAGAGAACTGAGACTATTTAGTCTGGAGAAGACTGAGAGTAGACCATATCCATGTCCATAAATATCTAAAGGGCGGGTGCAAGGAGGGTGGAGATGGACTCTCTTCAGTGGTGCCCAGGGGACAAGCGGCAAGGGGCACAGACTGGAACACAGAAGTTTCCATCTAAATACGAGGAAAAACTTCTTTACTGTGAGGGTGATGAAGCCCTGGAACAGGCTGCCCAGGGAGGTTGTGGAGTCTCAGTCTCTGCAGACATTCAAAACCAGCCTGGATGCAACCCTGTGTCATGTGCTCTAGGCAAGCCTGCTTTGGTGGGGGGTCGGACCAGATGATCTCTAGAGATCCCTTCCAACTCCAGCGGCTCTGTGATTCCCTGACTCTACTGGATTTTCTTGATGTAGGAGAGATCATGTGTGTACAAATGTGTATGTATTTCTATAAAATGGCAAGTCCTTAGAAAAAGGCAGAGGGGTGACATCATAGCAGAAGACGGGAGTCAGTTTGACGTGAAGTTACATTTTTTTGAGGAAAAAATCCAACCCCCAAATTCTGATATGTCTGCCTTGCTGGACTCTATAAAGGTAAAGGCTGGGAGGCAGTGGGGGGGACACAACAACAGGGGAAGAGTGCAGGGTTTGGAAGAAAGTTCAAGTCCTGCAGCTCCGTATTAGTGAGAAACAAGATGTCAGGGACTAGTAGTGGACCATCACTAGCCAAGCTAGAGCTGTAACATGACTTGCTCCTCTTTAAAATGTGGTTACCCAAACACCCCACCCTGGGGTAACTGCAGGCCCAAAGTGCGACCCTCCTCTCTCCTGCTCCAGGCTGTGATCTCCCCTTTGCAGTCATATCTGGTCCTCCACAACTGCTAGTGGGGGCATATGGTGGAAAAAATGAAGCTCAACCTGCTCTTGAAATCCAGACAGCAATTAAAAATGGTTTGCCACCAGACACAGATATCCTCAACTTGCTTAAAACTTGAACACAGAGCTCGAGCTCTGGCTGGCTGGGCCAGGGCACAATTCATCAGCCCGTTCTGCACCACATCAGTGTAAAAGTAACTAGGACATCAGTGCTGAGCAGGATCACTTCCTCCCTCTGCTCCGCACATGCAAAAGTCAGCCTTCTCCGTCCTTCTCTACCCTGCCAGCTTTCGCAGTGACCTGTGCCAACGACCAACTTCTTTGCTAATGGTTTTCTAGACCGTTGCTGAGATTTTGAAGTCCACCCACCTCTGGAGAGCGGAGCCAGAATGCAAACCTAGTGGGCTTCCCACCTGCTGGAGGCTGGGAACGCTGTCTGCAAGCATCTCGGCTCAGCTCCTGGGAGAACTGGACTGGCATGGCAATTAGGCACCTTCTTTCTTTTCTCACCGGTGGTGACTTTCTGCGCTTGCAAATACCGTTCTCTTCCCACACCTCCTCCCAGCTCCCCTCCCTTCCCCGGGGCCAGGGTGCACCTTCCTCTGCTAGTAAAACAAATCCCCATCTGTCAGCCCCCTCTGACCTCCCTTCTCCCCCGAGTCCTTCCCCATGCCTGGGACCTGGGGTCTCCACGGAGGGGCTGGTGGCCACCTCAAATGTACCCAGATGGGACCTGACCACCTCTGTGACCAGAGGCGAGTGCACGTGCTTTCGAGCACAGCAGCTCCCTGCCATCGGTGATGCAAACTAATTGTTTTCCCAGGGCTTGCGACTTTGAAGCGCTGCCTGTGTATCTGCATACGCTTCTAAGAGACTCCTCCATTGAAAAGGCCGTCAGAAAGCTGCGAGGGATATTCACTGTGGAGACAGAGGGCCTGGGGAAACACACTGCCAACATCAGCATGTCACCTGCAGCCTGGGCATAGGACACGTGACAGCTTATGTTTTGGTGCAAGTCTGTGGCGTTCAGCCCAAGGCTAGCACAAGGACATTAGCCATCTGAGAGCGAGTCGGGCACAGCTGCTGGACCTTCTTCATGGCATTGCAGTGTCTCGATTTTTAAAAGAATTCAACTACAACAAAGGTGAAATTATTTTTTCCCTAATTTTATCTCCCTTCTGTATGTCAGCAGAGGGAGATGGGAACTGCCAGAAGGTGAGTGTGCAGGTCCTAGGAGGGTAGTGAAGGTAGAACATCCCATCCTCACTAGTCCAGATCAGATCCCAGAGTTTCTGAAGTGTGGGCAATCAAAAAAGTTGGATTTTTAACCTGCTGAAGTCTTTGTCCTCTGTGAAGCTGAAGCAGCTCCAGCACTGCCAAGGGGACTGAAGGAAAGAAAGCATCAGCCAATCACTCCTACACAAGAATGCAAATATTCTAGCTAAGGCTTTTTAAAAAATAGCTGCCTAAAAACAGCTAATGCTTTTAGGATCATATCTGAGCACTCAGATGAGCAACCTGAAAGCCAGGAGTACTGTGCATCCGTGGTTCCTCCTGACTTTAACTTCAGGCTCCTGAAATCTTTGGTCATACTTCAGAAAAATGATTTTTTTTCTTGGCTTACAATTTTTCCTTAGGGATACTTTGGCCCACAAGTGTCATCAAAGCAGCAAGCAGCACGTTGCCCTCAAACTGAAAAAAAACCCAACCCACAAATGGAGGCATCAGCAAGAACATGGGGCTACCAAATGACAAAGGGGACAGGCAGGAATGCACAGCGCTAGAGGCAGAGGAGACTGCTGCTCGGGGGGAGATGGGGATGCCATGACTGTCATCATCTGCATTACCTGAACTTAAAAGGAGTTCCCAAGGACGGCTACGGGGTAGTTCAGAGGTGATTTTCTAAATCCCAAACTGCATGCTTTGGTCTTGTGTTTGGGATAAGAAAATGATGAATAAAACACACGTTTGATCGAATTTTGAAATGCCATTTCAGAACTAAGATAAAGACAGAGGGAAGGATAATCTTTGTACTGCTTCCCTTTCCCCCCAGTACAGGTCACACCACAGCTGGGCCCTGGCACTCTCTCAGGAGACATCAGCGTGGGTTTGTACCACAGAGACCAGCCTAGCATGAAGAAAACACCAGATCTTCACTGACAAAGACAGCTGACAGGAGATACATGGTAAAATTACATCTCCATAGAAACCGGGGGAGCTCAAAATATTTGAGCTGCTGCAGAAAGCAGGTACCTTGCCAGGGACAGTAATAGCAGCTCTGGGCTCTGTGTGAGGTGGATCTTTGGAAAAGGACTCCATCATTCCTCTCCCCTGGCCATGCACATCCTCATTTCCAAGTCAGAAACTTAATTATGTGTCTTCTCCTCATAAGCTTCTGCTTCCCAGGCAAGTGGAGAGCACTTGCCAACACCTAGACCTGGCCCAGGCTGAGGCACGCTGCGCTAAAGCGGTTTGAGGTGTGTGCACCTCAGCTTGGAGAGCTACCATTGCCGAGTCCACGTCCTGCTGAGAGGAAGCAAGGAGGTCTGGTTTGAGGTAAACACATCAGAAGAACAAAATCCTTGATCACCCTGCAAACTATTCCGGGCCAAGCGTCACAGGGGGGGATAACAGAAACTATGACCTGCCACATCTGCATCAGAGGCCAGAATTTGGCCTGCTTCTAAGAAAGCCATGCCTAGTCTAAGCAGATTGGCTTTCCTGGAAGCCCCCAAATGAGTAAGCCTCCACTAGAGGTGGAGGTGCCACCTTACAGCAGACACCCCACTGCTGCACCAACCCCACGGGACCTCTCACAAAGACAACTCCTTGCTGCCTTGGGAAGAAACTAACTGCAAGTTCCTCACGCCCTGTAAAACACACCTGCTGCTCCTTCCTCCTCCTTTAGTAATGAGGTTTTACACACATACGCACATTGTGTTCAATCAAAGAAAAACCCAATAAAACTGAAAGTGCTTCTACTCAGCAACCAGTGCCTTCTTGCCAAGAAAGTGGTGATTAAAACTGCACACTCAGCCCCGGCTTGAGCCAAAGCCCAATAAAGTCAGCGGGATGCTTTCCACTGATTTAAAGGGGCTTAGCATTGGGCATTTTTACTATAAACAAATGACTAAAACCTGCCAAGTTCTATGGAAATAGTTTGCCTATGTAAGTAAATCAATGAAAGCTGACAGGATGTCAGCTATCACATTCACTCTAAAGGTGACCTCTAAAACAGTTTCAAATGGATAATGGGTGACTTTCAGTCTTAACCGCACTCTTACCTGTCCCTTAAGCATCGCAGTTTGACATGTGTGTTCTGAGATGTCAGTGACAGGTTATGAAATGTGCTCACACGACTAGGCATGAAGAGGTCTTTGCATCCTACCTTGCTCACAGTTTTTCCCTCCGTAGCGCACGGGGCACTCGCAGATGTACGTGTTCCACTTGTTGACGCACGTGCCTCCGTTCTGGCACCAGTTGGTTTCGCAATAGTTCCTCTGCGCTGCACAGCCTGAGATTTAAGAGAACGGTTACTTTGCATGGTTTTAACAGGAAAAAGGCTCTCAATGATGGTATCTGAGTTTTTATGTAAAAAGAAGACAGGAGAATGATAGGTTCGGGGTTTTTTTTTAATATCCTTGAGGTCAGTGAAGCAAAATGTGGATGGCAAAAGTTTAGGTGAGCTGAGCAAGTGTCAAATTCACAAAGATGACTTCATCAAAGGCTATTAAATACAGTCGCCGAGCTGCAAATCTCTGGGGACTAAGAGAAAATATTTTGGAAATGTCACTACATGATTGTCCTGTTTTTCCTGCTCTAGTGGGAGGTGTCCCTGCCCATGGCAGGATGTTGGAACCAGATGATCTTTAAGGTCCCTTCCAACCCCGACAATTCTATGATTCTATATTCTTCCCCTGGCATCCACTGCTGGGGACAGACAGATCGAGTGGTGCTGTGATTCAGTACCACTGCTGGGAAGTTACTGTCCACTGATGGAGATACTAACCAGGGAAAGCCAATGTTACTCAGCAGAGTTAACACCACTACATTGTTTTAAACCATATGGAAACATGTTTCCAAACGAGGAAAAAAAAATAACCATCCTAAAGAAAACACTTCATGGCCCCCTGATGTATATTTCATCAAGATAAAAACTTGTGTTTGACTAATATTAGAGACATAACTGTTAAAAATGGGCTCCGAGACAAAACAGCAATTTGAAGAGTATGCTACGACTGCCCTCTTAATCCATGACCCATCCAACACACCTAAGAACTGCAGTTTAGCTCTCAGGTACACCTTCAGCAGCACGGAAGGGAAACCAATTCATAGAATCACAGAACTACATAATGGTTTGGGCTGGAAAGGACCTTAAAGACCATCTAGTCCCAACCTCCCTGAGATAAGCAGGAACACCTTCCACTAGAGCAGGTTGCTCAAAGCCCTGTCCTACCTGGCCTTGAACACTTCCAGGGATGGGGCATCCACAGCTTCTCTGGGCAACCTGTTCCAGTGTCTCACCACCCTCACAGGGAAGTCCTTCTTCCTTATGTCTAAGCTAAATCTACTCTCTTACAGTTTAAAGCGGTTATCCCTTGTCCTGTCACTACATGCCCTTCTAAGAAGTCCCTCCCTAACTTTCCTGTAGGCCCCCTTTAGGTATCAGAAGGCTGCTATGAGGTCTCCTTGGAGCCCTCTCTTCCGCAGGTGGAAAAAGCCCAACTTTCCCAGCATGTCTCCAATTGAGTGAGAACCTCCACCAGGCTCCTTCATAAAACAGGTTTCAGATTTGTAGGATTGCAGAATTTGATTTATGGAACAAACAGAATATATTAAAAAGTTGCCAGAAACGTTCTTTCATTCTTTTTCATGAACTAATCCCACAGCCTTTCAGAGCAAAGTGACATTTAAAAGTTGGTTTAAAAAAAAAAAAGAGAAGTTCACTTAGGAGTAAACTCCTGGGTGAAACTCAGAGGTGTAAACAAGCCTGGTCCTTTTCTGTGTGCCACTTAATCCTGCACGTGTGGCTATTATGTGTGTCCCTGGCACGGGCGCAGACTGCACCTTGCTCAAACAACCGAGGTCTGGATGCAGCACCTCCAGCCCCTCTGGAGGGGCAAACTCTTTGCACTTGGTGGTGTTATCGGGGGAACAGGGGGCTGTTTTAGACACCTCTGTCCCCTGCCCCTTCCTGGGGGTCCTCCCAGAGGCAGTCTTCTCAACAACCTAAGTCCTGCTAGCCTGGCAGAGAGCTTCTCCCACTGACTCTGGAGGCGGTCGTGGCTCATACCTGGCAGAGTGCCATTATTGGCGATGAAACTGGCCATGTCGATCGGCTTGCTGTCGACAGAGAGGTTCCTCATGCAGCCAATAAACTGTCTGTTGTGCACTGGGAAATCTTCAGGCAAATTTGGGACACCGCCAAGGAGGAGAGGGCCAGTTAGGTCCAAAGATCTGAAGAAACAAAGAAATGCTCATCATTTTTTGCACGTCGTTTGTTTTGTTTAGTTCTTTATTTTACTGCTTCCCTAAGCACCCTTGAGCTGTTTCATTTACCCATGTTGCCACGTGCTTCCCTCTGCTACATCAGCGCTTCCAGAGCTGGTACTCAAAGGACCTTGCAGAAACACCGTAACTTTTAACTTAGAAGCCATCATACACCCAGAGAATCCAATCACCTGTCCTTAGTGGTGGCCAAAATGAAGAAGAAAATGAAAATTATGGAAAGAAGTGCTGTCACAGGACACTTCTTTCTCACGCCAGTCACCCAGGGGCTGGCTTATGCTCCTCAGCACATGCTTTGGATTTTGATACAATGACATTTATTAGAGAGGGACATTTTTAAATCCTCCGAGGATCACAGTCTTAATAAAATTGAGCGGATGCAGGTTCCACTGGACAAACCCACACTATGTGAAAAGTACATCATCTGGTCAGTTGGAATGAGCCCTAATTTTTATGGTGGATCCCCTCTCCTGGGATTTTAGAGCAGCATGTTTATCTCTACCGTCTTTCTGCTATCACTCATCACTTTATAACCCCACGATGTTGCTTGCTATCCATCTCCTCTCTAAACTCAAAAGTGCTAATCTATTTTGGTCTTTCCTGACAGGGAAGTTTTTTTCATACCTAGTAGTTTTCGATGGCCTTTTCTGTATCTCCTCTATGTCCTTTTAAGACAGGACTTGTCACTTAAATGATCGATGTAATAAGCTTTACAGTCTTCACCTTCATTAATAACATCTAACATTTCATTTGCCTTTTTCTCTACATTTTCATACTGGGCTGATGCTTTTTGGGGGCTACCCACACAGACCTCCAGGTCTTGGGTTTTTTTTTTGCCTTTTACAAGCAATCTGGGCACGTGTCTCTATCTACACAGAACTCTGCACTCCGTCCAGTGTACTGACACTTGCTGTAGCCTCCAAAAATTCCATCTACTAAACCAAACCTCATTACTTTTCCTCGTTAAATCCTACCAGCTTTTCAAATTTAATTTGCTTACTGTTTAATCACACACTGTTGACTCTCCCCCTGGAAGAAGAGAATGAGCAGAAAATGCAAATGCAGGAATCCTTACTTCTTTGAGCCGGTCTGAGTCCCCTGGGCAGCGCAGGTGTAGTTGCCAATGAGGCTCCCGAAGCGCACAGCCACTGCTGTGTCACAGTCATCCACAGTCACCACAGCCACCTTCTCTCCAGAAGGCCCATGGGGAATTCCTAATCGCCCAATGTTGGGCTTCAAGAAATAAAAAGCACATGTCATACGGTGCTACATATATGTGGGATTTAAATGCTGGTTCAGCCAGCTCAGCAGCATTGCTCTTCCTACCCCCAAAAGGGACTAAAAGAGGGTTATGTAAACAAAACAGCAGAAGTTAAATTGACCTATGATATCTAGACAGGAAAAAACCCCAATGGATGACTTCAAAGAGAGTCCACACATGCCCAGTGTGGTAAACAGCATGGCCGGGAGTGGCTTTTGCCTCTTCCACTGCTGAACCACTTCGGCCCAAATTACTGCAAGGAGGTGCATTCTTACTTCTGCGGGGCAAACTCTAATAAATTCTGCTCATTTGGCAATTCTTCACCTCAAGTGAATGAAGTCACTTGAATTTTAATATTGTTTCTGCCCAAAGACAGAGAAACACAAAATGATGTAATGTCAGAAGTGAGGCTGAAGGTTTGTATCAAATTTTCTCTGATGGGGTTACTCTGTCAGGGCCACCAGAAACTGAGTGCAAGTTCCTATACAGTCTGTAGTGAGAGGTTGTCCGGTGACTGGGAGGGAGCTTAGATGAAGACTGCTGGTTCCAGGTACACGATGGAGGGCCCAGAAAAACAGTGCCCATTGCTGAGCCAGCTGAGAAGCCCCCAGTTTCTAATCACGGGAGAAGAGAGATCAATGACAAGTGGAATTGGACAATCAAAAGTGATGGATGGATCTGAGCTTGCTCGTGAAGCTGCTTTGGTCCAGGCATGCAGACTGACATAGTGGGTGGTGCACAGAAGATGGGAAGAAGGTTGTTTTTCAGACTGTCAATAAATGCTCTGGTTTTCCCTCATCTCTGGCTTCACCCAGGCAGTAGGAAACTCCTGCCCACCTAATCACAACATGCCCTGGTGAACGTGGGCCACAAAATTAGAA
Organism: Ceryle rudis; assembly: GCA_033439905.1. Classification (NCBI taxonomy): domain Eukaryota; kingdom Metazoa; phylum Chordata; class Aves; order Coraciiformes; family Cerylidae; genus Ceryle; species Ceryle rudis. Next base: position 13,157 of record JAAGNO010019614.1, on the reverse strand, counting down.
TTATCACAGTCAGCTTCACACCTCCACCGTTACTGGCTTGCTCCGCTAATCACACTGCTGGCGGTTCTTGTTCTCCCCTCTTCAGCACCTACCAACAGCTGGGGAACTTCAGTGATCCGGATGGGCAGGAAAGCCTATGGAATCCAATCCCAACCACCAAACTTCTGTGCCTCCACCACAAACGCAACGTTGATCTCCACTAGTTTTGTAACTGATGAGATGTACTCCAGCATGACTGCCAGGAGATGATGGTATCTGCTATGCAGAAATTCGGGAGAGATTCCTCCAGTGGAGAAGCGCATCGTGACTGTTAAAAAAGGGTGCGCACAAACAGCAGCACAGCAGCCTCAGTGAAGAACAAGCAAATTCTGTGAGGAAACCATTTTCCATGTCTACTGTTCTTAGAGAGCTACAGAGTCCTAACCTACCACTAGCTCAGGATCTCTGAGGACTTGACAAGGGAAGCAATGAGCTGAACTCGACCGGCTTTGCTGTGGTTCCTCTAAAGGGTAAAGGGACACCCCACAGGAACAAAGTCCCCGGGATCTGACCAGACACGCAGCACAACTGAAAGCCAAGGGATATTTTTATGATGCGTTGATCAACAATAGTAACCACATGAAAAGAGAAGCTGGCTGGGCATCGCACTGCACGTATGCTCACTTTAAAATCTATACTGTACAACTCTGTACTGAAATCTCTTAATTGCAGAGCAAACAAGGAAGCAGTAAGGGGATAAATCTCTATTCTTTCTGGTTTGTTTTTTTTCTGGTACACGCGTGAATTTGTTAAGATACTTAAAGCTACTTTCATCACCTGTAAAGAGATACAGATTTATACCTGAGAGTAATTACCCCAATGTATAAAAAAGATTTTTAAAAAAGACGTTTCCTGGTGTCAGTTCCAGCTGGAAAATATTTGTCGTTTCCTCTACCAAGAACTAACGTGATCACACAGTTTGGCAGTTATACAGCATAAGGTTTTGACCTCTCGTGAGTGATATTAAGGCAAATTTTACTTTTCCTGATACTCCCTGGACTTTGCCTAGCTTGGAAAGACAGGAAGCATACGTATTTGTAGCGCTGAAGATGTTATTCCGTACGATGGTAGAAATGTTATTGAGAACCTTTGCAAAGTCAATGAAAAAATACATAGAAAACTTAACCGACCGACAGGCAGACATTCCCTTCCAAAATTAAAATGTTTACATTCTGGGTGCTACTTCTATTCATCTGGAGGAATGATTCGATTAACATTTATGTTCTTTTGCTTCACTGAAATAACCTATTGTTTCTTACATGGGAGCCCTGACAAAGGCAGGGTATTTATTCTCGCAGCAGGGGGGATCTGCCCAATGTTAATCAAGATTGCAACCCGATGAGACTCAGCAGTTTGCAGCTGCTCCTTCACAGTCAACCTGCTGTAGTGGCAAATTGTTTCGGGGTTTTTTTTCTACTTTTATTTCATATAGAAACTCCAAAGTGTTTCTCTCGACACTGGCTGTTCATCGCAGTGCAGATCTCTGGCATCTCTTGGGCTCTGGTGACCACACAGAACCGTGAGGTGATGAAGAAGAGTTCTGGTGAATGAGAGATCTATTGGCAGTTCAAACCATACTTAGCTCAAACCCATAGTGATTTTCTGACCATGGTAAAAGGCTCATTTGACAGAACAGGATTTCTACAAAATAGAAGAATATGTTGCTGGGAAAGAGATTTTCTGAGTGATTTAATGTGACACAGACTCTTTTTCCTCTGGCATGTGGCAAACACTACAGGGCTCATCTCAGCAGCTAGCGCGGGGAATACTTTATAACTGAAATACTGTGGAAATAAATAAAACCCTGGAACAGAGGGAGCCTCACTTTGGAGTTCCTTCAGAACAGAATCATTAAACTAATTTTTTTAATTTAATATTTTTATTAATACTAAGTACAGTTTGCTGGTGATGCAAACAAATGATATTCAGAGCATGACATTAAAAAAAAAAGGATGCCTTTGAGTAGCTGAGTGCTAGAAAGGGAATTAATGACACTACATGAAACTTGGGATCTAATGACAAGAATTCCTACTGCAGGCTCAGAGACCATCAGCTATAAATGATGACAGTAAGAAGAAACCCCCCCCCCAACTATTAATTGACTGCAAACCAGTTACGAACCACGGTGGGATTAAAATGCAATACAGAGTGGGTTGCTGTGAAGATGGGTATGAGGGAAATTTTATGACACTGAACAGGATAGAATATTGTGGGCAATTGTAATTTAATTTATTAAAAATATCTTCCAACTAGAGCAGCTGCACAGAACTGCAGCCAGGACTATGGAAAGTTTACCTTATCAAACAGGCAAAACGGACTCGGCGGGTTTAGCCTAGCAAAGAAAAGGGAACCCTAGGGAAGGGTTCTGGAAACGAGAAGAGGCGATCACAGCAATAGACACGATACAAGAATAAATGTGTCTAAGATAACCATGAGTAATGCGGGCTGGAAATCACACGGTGATGCTCAGCCATAGGAGCAGTCATCTTTGGGAAGGTAGCAGAGGTGAAAATGATAAAGAAGAACTTAGTTGGTTTGTGATTATAGAAGTTGGTGTTAGCAGAGGACTAGCCTACGTTTGTGAGAAAATAAACAACAGTCAGTAGTACTTGGAAAACAGGCGAGAAAGTGAACTGCCAACCCTAAACGACAGCACGCTTGTTTACATTGCAGCATTTCAGCCACAATCGTTGCCTCGATGGAATCCTAGTGGAGCAAGACTGATCCCCAACAGTAGGAACAGCTAACACTAACCAGCATTAATTCTCACTACCATTTTCTGGAAATATGTTCAAGGAGTTAAAAGCCAGACTTTCATCTGGGTACTTAGCAGTCCTTTCTGCCTGTCAGACTCATCTCCTGAAACACCATGCTACCGAAAGGCAAGTTTCATTAGCTGTGCCAGTTCTGCACTCATGAGTAAATGTGCAATGTGGTGTGCAGGAATTTACCAGCATGACCCCCATTAATGGTACTACAAGTCATGTAACCGAGTTCCTGCTGATGGGGCTGAAAATTTACCTGGTGCTAACTCTAAATGCTGCCATTTTACTTAGTGCTTGTCCAGAAAGAGGCTGGGATTCAATCTTCAAAGACCACATGCTGTAAAAGTGAATATCAAGAAGAGGTACCAAGCAGTGCCAAAGAGAGAACTTGGCCTCCTTTAAATAAACGATGAAAGAAGTGGATACATCCTAGTCTCAAAAAAAACCAAAACCAAAACCAACAACAACAACAACAACAAAACACACACAAAAAAAGCAAACCAGGAAAAAAAAGCAGCCCTGAGTGTGGTAGTGTATTATCATCACCAGGTAGTGATACTCCAAGCTTTCTGTGCACCTCAAATTAAAGCAGGTTGGTTTTCTTGACTCTTAAACTTTCTTGTTACAATGGCATAGAGAGTCACTTGGAGAAAAGAAAGAAGCAGTCCTGACTGGGGATCCCCATGTGAGAGCAGAAGCCACCTACCTTTCACTCTGTCTTACGCATAACAATGGGAATCACATTTAAGTTCCTCAAACAACGGCCGTAAGTAGCTAGAACTGTACATAATGTCATGAAACTTCACTTTGCCTCGCTAAGCTTTCACAAAGGAGGTCAGTCATTCTGATTACGGGTGGACAATCTCAAATCTGGTGTCCAGCCCGTGACATTCTCCCTTGCCCAGACAGAGTCACAGGCAGACTGTGACTGCAGGAATGACAGTCTCCCAGGATGTCTTTTGAAAACTCCCTTTGGCCACCTGCAGTGACCTTCTCAGGTCGCAGTGAGAGAACACCACTGTGGAAGTATTTTACTGGCAACGCCAACCCTCACCTTTGTGAAAGCCAAGTATGGAGCAGTGAGCTGTTTGGACTTCTCCCCACAACTTCAACAGAAAGAAACACACGTAGACTCTCTCAGAGGCATGTAAAACTCTAGAGAAGCTTAACCTGTGAACTTGTGTTTTATAAATGGAGACCAGATAGAGGAGAGAAGGTCATCAAAACACATCTGCTTGTAGTTTGAAAATCTACTGCACCAATCTACTCCCGTTCCACCTAAAACACCAGACATGGATATTCTCATGTATCTCAGTTTCCTTTGGATCCTTTATTATTCCGAAGTAAATATTTAAACTGCAAAAGCCCACACAGTTACTTATTAAAGACACAGATGGTCTAACAAGGCAGAGTGAATGGAAAAGGCATACAGATTAACAGCAAATGGAAGCCTTGTCTTCCGTACTTCTCCAAAACCGCTGGGGTCGTTTAAGAAAACACTCCAATCTTTGGTAGATTTGCGTTCAACTAGACTAGATACTGTACATGAAATAGTAACACTGCAAAGTGTAAATGTTTGTTCAGTCAGCAGCAGAGTCGACGCTCAGATTCCTGGATCTCACCCTTCTATTAGCTAATCTGCAAGATAACAGGGACTTCCCAAAGGCCCCACAAACATCTCTCCCACCGGAAACGTTTTTTTCCCAACTTCCATTCTTAGATAAAAAATTACCACTTGACTTTTTGCACAGAGGGGAAGAGGGTGAGTGGTTTTGGGTCTGCCATGGGAGAGTGTTCCAACATCACAGATACTCCCTGAACTCAGACCGAAAGCTGAGTTCAGCCTGACCCTCATCTGTGAGACTTCTGCCTGCTTTAGCCACCCCACTGAGTCTTTTGAAGGAGCCGAGGAGACAATCCAGCAGCAGGCTGTAAGTATGGCCAAGACTTTGGGAAGGCAAGCCGGCAACCCTTGCAGATGAGACACAACCCACCTTGTTATGCTTGGCACGAGGAGACCTGTTTTCTCGGGGGGCAGATATAAGGGTGGACATCGTACATACTGCATTTGCTCTACTCACCATACACAGTGAAAATTTATATCTGTTTTAGAAAGTTGGTCTTCTAGCAAAATGCTTTTGTGTGGCATAGCTTAATATGCAGAGCTGGGCTTGTTTGTCTTTTTAGTAAGTGCAAATGTGTAAAAAGAAAAGCCATCCTGAAGTCAGTGCCAGCCTTTCAATGCTTCCAAGAGTTTGCTTGCCGGACAATAAGTTACCCTTCTGTTTTTGTTAATCAGTAGCTAATGATTTATTGACTGTTTGGAGCGGTTAAAGGTTAAAAAGAATCTGTTTCCTAGTTATTTTTAATAGAAAAAACCCCACTTCCCTGATTTGCTAATGTGCCGGTTCAGACCCCACCTCCTCCGAAAGTCCTGGGTGGAAAACACCTCACATTCATACCCTTTGGGGCTGTTTGCTTCCTAACATGTCCAGCTACAGTAATAATGGGAAAAAAATGGAGCAACTGGCATCGGGTCCTGCTGAAGGCTGCTGCTGGGGCTCCGGCTGCTGCCGGGGTCCCCCCTCGCCAGTTCCCTGGTGCTCATTAGGCAGCCCGCCAGCCGCCACGGCTCCTTCGTTAACCTGCTGGCCTCTGCTCTGCTATCTGACGCGGGGAAGGGAGAAACCCCCTCCGATTCCCAGGCGATGCTGTGCTGCTTCACTGCTCAAAAAGCTCATTAAGGGCCCGCGGCGGCAGCGGTCTCCCTGGGCAAGCGGCTGGAGCCCGTCTGCCCCCCCCTCAGCCAGAGAAATAAATAAATAAACAGGAAAAAACAAACCAGGAAAGCAACTCGGTGCTGGTGATCCCAGGGGGAGAGACCAGGAAATGCCAGAGAAGCTTAATGCTGTGGCATGGACTCTCAAACCGTTCTGATCAGTTGGGAGACTCCAGATTAGGCCAGGTTCGAGAAACCATTAATGTTAATCTCTGCTTCTTAAAGTTTCCCTCTACAGCTTTCCAGGGCACCTTTAAAATAAGGTGGTGTGAAGAACTGAGAATTTTTAACACCTCCTGATTAGTCACTAGGGAAAGGCAGGACAAATCATTTCACATAAACCCCTTACTCCTTTGATGTATGTATCCCCTTTATTCTCTGAATATTTTAATGGCATTTCTTTACACAAACTTGGCTCGAGTCTGGAGAGAAACATGAGAGCCTGTGACAGCGAAAAGGAAAACCAAAAAGCTTCCCATCGGTGAGTCAAAAATGCAAATCTTGAAAAGCCACCAGACCAGTTCCTTTTCCTAGACAAACTCCCTGAAACACGGATCCTCAGGATCCAGGCTGCGCCACAGTCAAGCAAGTTCTACTAGCCTGATTTGTTATCTCCTTCATGGCTGCATCCACAGGCTAAACTTTGATATTCAAAGCAGGAGGCTTTCAGCACAGCCATGAGACCTGGCACGCGTGAATGGCTCTGCTCAAACTGCTGCTGCTCTTTCGGTGGTAGGACAGAGACGGGGAGCAGTCCTCCTGTCCCACCGGGCAGCAACAGCATGGCGAGGCCGTGAGAAGCCACAGCTACAAATACGTGGCGTCCAGACGTGCTCCTTCCTGCCACACAGAGCGACCAGTATCTTCACAAACGTCAGCTAGCCCCTGCCAAAGGGATATTCTTGGATTTTACAATTTTGGCAACGGCTGCTGTAGTGCTGATGGGAAGAATGAGTTTTCCCTGCCTGTAAATGGAAATTTTATCTTCAAATGTGTAGTCCCAGGTGCTTCTCTGCTCTTTGATGCTGAATCAGTGACATAGCAAGAAGGACCTGTTTTGGCTGCCGAGAGACCATTCCCACTCCTCAAGACAACATCCAGTTTTCCGCATGGGAGACAGCACTCACCAGGGTGCTCTGCTAGTGGGGGGTCCCCTCATCTGCCCTCTGAAGCCCTCTCCTCTTCTCTCATCTTCCCCTGTGACTGATGTGCCTTCTCCTTGCCCTCTCCTGCCTTCTGCACTTTTTTTCTGCCTGTTTTGCTGCCTCCCTCCTTTCCACCACCAGTGATGCTCTTCCAGCATCCGTGAAGAACTGGGAGAGGTGAGCACGTGAAGGATGCTGGAAGTGCATCCTTGTGCTCCTTCACACGCTCTGCTCTCCCAGTTGAGCAAACCCTTCTCCCTTTCCCATTCATCCCCATCTACCTTCCAAAGCACCATTCTCAAATACTTTCAGCTTTGTATAAATCCTGTATGTTTTACGATTTAACTTTGCATCCAGGATGCAAATGTTACTGCAGCCAGAGTCCAAGAAATACCTAGAAATAGCACAATGTGACCCCTCCTCGCAGCAACTAAATCCCTTCTCCTTGGACGCATCCTGGGTGACACCTTGCCAAGCAAACTGCTGCTCAGCATGGGTGATGTGGAAACAGAAGGGTCTATAAAATCCAGGAATCCCACGCTGCTCTGTGGGCTACCCCCACCCACAGCTGGATCTTTGTGAGGGTCTCCTGGTGCACACAGATCCCTCTGTAGCCAGGTAATTGCCAAGTGCTGCTACCCCTCACTACACAGACAGATGCAAAATACCTGAAAAGTTACTGCAAATCATCGAGCTACTGTAGATCTGCTGTGTGATTGAATGGAGATAACAGTGCACTTCAAAGAACTCGCACCAAATTCCTGAGGTGCCATTTCAATGACTCCACTGGCTTTGAGGAAGCCCTGCCAGGCTGTGCTGCACAGCACAGCCCAGCACAGCCTTCAAGCACCATCCTCAGGGCCTTATGGTGAGCCAACAGCCATTTAGACACTGCCACCTGTCACAGAGGTCCCTTGCACCTCCTTAGACTTCAGGAGGAGCTCAATATCACCACTTGGGAGGTGCCATTAAACCTCTGAGGAGGTTTGCGATGTGGAGATGTTCAGTGGCTTGAGTGAACCTGTGCCAAAGGAGCATCACTGGATGCCAGGTTCCCCAGGGTGATCTGAGGTTCCCCAGGGTGATCTGAACGTCTTACACCATGACGAAAGCCACGCAGCTGAGACCCATCTCAGGCATGTGCCACCTAGAAGTGGCAGTGCTGTAACCAGGCACACAAGTCAAGCCTCACAAAACTGGAGGAGCGAGAGGAGTAAGCACTGAGCAGCCTTGCTAAGGATAAGCCTTCCAGAAGAGCAGGGGCTCAGGTTGGTTTTGACATGACATGGTCCCTACCATCACCTGTAGGGTGAAAAGCCTGGGACAGATTCTGAAAAGATACTGTCTGCATTTGTGTATAAAATCACTGCCATGACAACAAGTGTTCTTCAGGTGGCCTTTGCAAACTCTGTGTGAACAACACCTCCAAATGCAGGTGGGGGAGAGAAGGAGCCGGCACTGGGTATGTGCTTGCCCCCCTCTTCCCCCCCTACCCGAGAGATTCCTCAAAGCTGCAACTGAGGCCCCCGGGAGCAGGACACACTTTGCATCTCAATGACCTCCACGTGACTTTCACTGCTTTACACTTTCATTTCCCCAGACGCAGATTTAGAGGCGAGTTATTTGTTATTTCATGTCAGGACAATGGAATGTCGCTCTGCCGCCAAATCCCGATTTCCTTTCCCAGATATCAATCACTTTGCACTTACACTCTACCAGAATAAAAACCAACAAAAATCAACAAAACCCATTACTACTAATTGCAATCGGCGTGAAAAAAACATCAAACTGCTGGGAGGGGCTTTTAATGTCCAGGCTGCCGTGTGAGGCAGGTTGGCTGCCCCCCTGCTACACCCACAAACACCTGCAAGGGCTCCAGTATCACATCTGAGCAGGACCAAGAAAAAGTACTTATTAGCCAGGCAGTCCTTCAGTATTTTTCAGGAGATGTCAGGCCAGACTGAAGTCCTGCTGAGGGAGTGTTAGATGCCACAGAAGACTGTAAGAACAGGGCAAATGTGCAACAGCACTTCTTGTGTCCTCCTGGATCTTGGCTTCCCACCTGCAATACTGCAGCCTGGAGCTAGACGGCTTTTCACAGTATCCTGCCACATTTTACAGATGGAAGGGACTCCTGTCACCATGTCATCAGCCTTTTGCCTTATACAACCACAGAACGTTACCCAGTGAGTCCTGCCGCAATAACATGGCTTGCATTTGAGCTAAAATCGTCCTCAAGAAAGGGAAACACTGACTTGATTTAAAGATTTGGAAGGACAGCGAAACCATCAGAACTGTGGGCAGACTGTCATGGTTATATATCTTCACTGTTAATGACACTGGATATTATTTCTAATCAGAACCCGTCAAGCTTTGGTTTCTATATATCGGATCTAAGAAGCTAGGACTTCCATCGACGATCCTCTGGATTTGAGTGGAAGAGAACGAATTTGGCCTCAGCAAGGATGGGAGTCTCTGAATCGTCAGCCAGAATGCCAGGAAATGACTCATAAACTAAACTATTTTCACAGAGATTACCTTTTCTTGGGGCATTTTAAAAATCGAGCTCTGAGCATGTAGGAAATGACACGTTTTGCATTCAGACATGAGGAACGTTATTTTATGTGTCCGACTAGACCAACATTTTGAACATTAAAACCCTGACATGCATTCATCAATGGAAAAAAAATGATTTCTTCCCCTTCCTTTAGCTGTTTGAAAATTTAATCGCTAGGTTTTTAAATGGCCATGCCCATTAGCACCAAAAAAATGTAGTACAAGTAAATAATACGAATTCATAGCTACAAATTCCTCAGGCACTCACATTGCGCGTGTGCTTCCAGCACTACCTACCGCGTGCTCCACGAGTGTACGAGCCTGCTCACCCAAGAGTACACGAATCTGCTGATACAGTAACTTCTGTTCTGGTAAGAAAAATGTGAAACAACAATCACGTGGCCTAACAGTGTTGGTAATCCAGGGAAAAACTCCCTGACCCCTTCAATTGAAAAGTAAATGAAACGTGGGATGCCGGTTAAAAATGGTGGTGGTGGTGAGCAAAGACAGTGACTTTTTCACTTGAATTGCTTTTCTCCCTCATATAACTGAAGAAATCCTGGCAGCTTGCTCCCTGAAGAAGAAGCCCTGCACTTAAGCAGGTAACCACAGATAGATCTTTCTCAAAACTGGAGCTCACAAATTGTCTGCGTTACGCTCCCGGTGCTTTTGGTGCCCTGCAAGCTTTCCCGTGCTTACACTGTGGCAGAACTTTTGATCCCATGAAAATGCCATAGAAGGAAAGGCATCCAGCACAAATTGATGATCTGGTGAAGTATACCATCAGCTGGAAGTTAGCACTGTTCATTGCCTCCTCCTGGCTGTGCCACCACTGACCTCTAAAAGCCCGCAGTACCTCCTGCTATCACACATGAAATACTCGCAATGAGATGGGTGATAACAAACTGATAGAATTAGAAACATGGCTAAATCTGAAGTGAGAATACATGGCTTATTATAAGAGGAAGCACTAAATATTAAGAATGCTTTCTGCCTTGCACGCATCAGAGAGTCTTTAAAAGCTACGTTGACATTTCTTAAGAGATACTCTGAATTTAGTTTTGGAAATGTAGATCCAGAAAATTGCACTTCCTCCTGGAAAAAAATATGCCCAGAGAAGTAGGTTGTTTCTACACGAATGACATTTTCAGTATTTACAGTAATCCACCCCCCAAAATATTTGCTTAACAGCGCAATTAATGTTCTGCATTTTTCTCTACCGGACAATGCCAAGCGATGCTGGAGCAGGCCTGTGTTGATCATGGGCACTGTAAACACAGCAAGTCATCTGAGCCAGCAAAATCCAAACTCTGGCACGCCCCGCATCTGATCAACAGTGGCATTATCATAATCTTCATCAGCTGCATTGTTTATTCAGAAAATCTCCCTCAATCCCTTAACAAATTAGTCTGGAAGCCACTGGGAGGATTAACTTCAGAAATTCTCCCTCAGATCACAATTATGTCTGTTCAGATGTCACCAGTGATAGACATTTGCATAAGTCATGCCCAGCCTTGATTGCAAACTGCATTTCCAGTGACTGGACTTGTGGTGGAGTCTGTCTTTTCCAACCGAGGTACAAAATGCAGCTCTCGGCAGGGGCAACCATGCCCTGGTGCGAGTGGCTGCCCCCGGCACAGGGTGTAACACCTCGTACCTATCTAAGAATTTAACTGCCCGACACTTTTCCTGACCACTCAGATTAAGAAGCAAATGATACTGGATGATGTCCTGGATACTTCCAAGGCAAAGTCTTTCACCTTGGGTCTGATGACTAGACGTTACGCCGAGCTGGTGGCAGCTCTGTGGCTGTTCTCCAAGGAGCTGGCAAGCCCTATTCAGCTGCAGGCATGTGCCTGCCTCATAAATCACCCGTGGTGCTGGCAGCCTGGCTGGAGGCTCGGCAGGGAGACGGGGAGCTGAGCAAACAAGGCTTTCGTGCTGGAACGGGAGCCTCCTGCCCGCGGGGCGGTGTGTGGCAGGGTGGCACACACGGGGGAAGCCTGCGCTGAGCCGCTGCCTGATCGTCCCGTTTGCCCGTCAGTCCCGGGGAGACAGGGCACCGCGAATCCAGAAATTCTAACGAGAATTACCTCCCTTTGAAGGAGAGAAAGCAATAGCCAGTGTCATCTGTGTCTTCTGGCACAGCTGTCACGATCTGAGCTTCACCAAAATGTTAGTATCAGGCTTTTTTTTCCCCCCTCAAGGCAAAGTAGCTTATCAGTCCTAAATAAAGATTCTGTTTCCATAACAGGTGAATTTGCCATCATCAGAGAGGCTCTGTGTTTACAGAGGGATAGAAGATGACCTGTCAGCTCCACAGGCACCCAGTGCAGAGGCATGTCTCTTGTAGGCAGCAGAGCTTGCGTTCATCTGTGCAGCAGATGGTCAGAGGTCGCCGCATTTCATCCCATCCTGTTCCAAACGAGGTGCTACACCAAGTTCTCCAACACAGAGCGGCCTCACTCCCACCGCCTGCGACTGCCCCTGCTGCTTCTGCTTATGCAAGGGGTTTGGAGCAAAGGGCAGGTCCTGACTGCCCTTGGTGGGGGAACACAGGTAGCTGCTGAGCTTCTGGGTACCCATGAGCACAAAAGCATGCAGCCCTGGAGGTCCTAACTTTTATGGTATGACCGTCTCACCCACCTCAGCGACTGGTGGTTGGACAAAATGTGGTCTGAGCTGGCTCCTGAGTGGGAGCACAGGGATGGACCTGAGTTTGGAAAAGGGAAGTTTTCTCTACGCATCCTCCTCAAGTCCTTCAGAAGTGCCCTGCCTCTGGCCACTGGTAGGCAGTTGCACAACACAGGCTCCCAGAATCAAGACAAAGGCTCTAGTAAAACAAAGGCAGTGATGAAAGTTGGAGGTTTCCTATAAAGATATTTTTAAAGACAATTCTGCTAATGAGCGGCAGGAATAACACGTGTAAGAGTCTGAGCAGATGCAGGGACCGGACAAGACTGAACCCCAGAGCTGATGCTTGCCACACAGTCAGCTGAATGAGGCACTCCATATGAGCAAGGCATGCTCCAGCAAGATACGTCGTGCCTTTAAAGCAAATTTGTGCCATCTTTTTACTCCAGTGTGCACAGCCCCCTCCACATCTGCTGGTGGGCCATGGCAGCCGCCGCACGCTCCCCATTCCCACCACCTCTGCAGCTGCCCAGCAAGACTGCTGCTTCCCTGCTTGCGTCTCCCTTGGGAGCTCAGTGGCTTCACAGGGCTTTCTGGTCAAGCGTGTGCATTCACCCTCTCTTTTCCATTTGCTAGACCAGACGATGCCATTGGACTGGAGATCTGGAAGGCATTCGTGTAGAAAAATCTTTCAAGCAGAGAAACTGGCTTGATTTTTCTGCTTAATTTAGAAAATGGAGGGACCCTCCACCAAAACCTAACCAACTCGAAACACAGCAACCTTCCCTTTACATCTCCAAGTTATCCTGAGGTCGCGGAACACCGGGCCTGTTGTAAAGTGCTTCTTATTTCTTGCTTAGCGATGTGGTTTAACCTCAGCAAGCAGCTAAGCCTCACACAGACGCTCACTCACTCCCCCCACAACAGGATGGGGAAGAGAACCAGAAGGGTGAAGTTGAAAAACCTTGTGGGTTTAGATAAAGTCAGTTTAATAGGGAAAGCAGAAGCTGCACACCACACAAGCAAAGCAAACCAGGGAATTCCTTCATCACTTCCCATTGGCAGGCTGGTGTTCAGCCATCTCCAGGGAAGCTGGGTTCCATCACGTGTAACCAGGAAGACAAACACCATCACTCCAAATGTCCCTTCCCTTCCTCCCCCAGCTTTATATGCTGAGCTTGGCATCATACGCTATGGAATATCCCTCTGGTCAGCTGGGGTCGGCTGTCCCACCTGCGT
>JAAGNO010019613.1:24322-73623 GCA_033439905.1 Ceryle rudis | reverse complement strand
GTGTATTAAAAAATAAATAATAATAAAAAAAATCAGTAACCACATATATGCTCTTGTGGGGATCAGTCCTGGACTGAAAGGCATATACATCCAAGTGAGGGATTTTTCTCTGTAGTCAAAATTTCAAAAAGAGCATGCCATTGGCTTCTCCTGAGTTCATTCAAAGTTTGTAAGTGTTTCTGTGTGCCTGCGACACCTGTGCAGGAGTGTGCATACCCCCAAAGCGTGTGCGTAGCTACCTCCTGTCATGTGCCTGTGCAGTTGTAAAGGGGAGACTTGCTGGCCCCATCTTTGTGCCTCTCAAACCCACGTTTCATTTCTTGACTATGAAGTGTTACATCCTTTTGCATTAGTGTCACCATATTTTGTTCTTCAAGACTTACCAAGAAGGAGAGAGTCTGGGGAGGGATGTTGATTAGAGGACTTTTGGCCAGAGAATGTACTGAGTGAAAGGTACGTTTTTAATGCTACTTGCTTGAGCAGTAAGCACCTCTTACATCCTAAATCCTGTCTCAAAAAGCACTGAACTCTTCCTGATCTCCAGCTTTCTGCCCTAGCTCTCCTTCCCGTCTTGTGTTACTGTTTATGGGCTGGTGTTGCTGACTCAATAGAACTTCACACATAATCTCTAGAAACCATGGCAGTCTGCAGTATTAGACTGCTGCTAAATGGGATCCCTTGAAAAAATTTACCCCTTGCCACAGGATGAGCTGACACTTGTTAAAAATGTTCTGATAAAATGTACTTTGACATCCAGTAAACTTTATTCTGTAGTTTTGTGAAAAGCAACAAAAAGAAATGGAAAAAACAATTTGTGTGAAGCCTCAAGGAATTTATTATGGGTAAATTCAGAAAAAAAGTTGATAAATTAAGGATAAATTTGAAGAAAAGCTTGACAAGTACATAAAATACATTTTCTTTAATTGTAAAACTAATTCAAACTTTCACCTAAGTCCATTTTAACTGAAGTGTAAAGATCTCTCTTATATGGGCCAGTGCTGTGAGTGACCTGCTGATTGTGTTGCATTAGCATGTCATGCTGTATGAGGTAAAATTGCCTACAGGATCTTATTAAATTGAAACTGAAATGCTCATTTGTAAAGCGAGGAGAAACCACCAGGCACTTAGAAGAAGATGATCTGAGTCTGTTCTCATTTGATGTGATTAGGTCTGCTGTTCTAAAAAGATGAGTTAATGTGTTCACTGCTAGTGTAAGTCATGTGGAAGCTTTGCCAGGTACTTCATAGTAGCTTTGTTCCATTTATTGAGTACATCTGATGCAATTTGCTGCAGTGAGAAGTTCAGAAGATAAGTCTATTGAGGAAATATTAAAAGAAGGTACTAGAGAAGGGCAGTTTTCTTAGAAATGGTGAATGCAGTTGCAGGAGCTGTTATAAACTAACAGAAAACCAACAAAACAAAGGATTTTTGTAGTTTTATCGAAAATGAAGTCAAGATCTAATTGACTTTTTTTGGTGTTTAAAGATTAAATGAGGACAAATGTACTTGTTTAATGTAAATGTATCTTGGACCTATCCTTTCTGTTTCATGTAGCATGATGTGCTTGAGCCCAACTGTAGAAGAAACTGCAGGAGGACTAGACTTACAGAGGAAAACAGCTGCTGAAATGCTTTTTAAAATCTGTGTAAATAATGGAAGAAAACTAATTCCTAAACATTAAAACCAGGAAATAATGTGTAAATGTCTCTACCTTTTCACTATGTCTAAATCAGAGTGTTATCCTTGTTGCACAGTTCTAACAGCTCTATATAATTACCATGAAATAAAAGATTAATTACAGTTAAAATTATCTGGCTTTGGGTGCAATGACATATTGATTGCTGATTCCATAGAGAATGGGTTTAAGATGCATATGATAAATTTTTAATAAGTTGTTCCTTACTGCTGTTTTAAATATGTATTTCTCAGAAACCCTCAACATCTTAATATTACTTTCCTTGTTTGCTTTGGCTTTTTAGACTTTGAAGGATTCAAAATGGGAATTCTACCCAGTTCACAGGCACCAGGGCAGAATTGTTCCTGAAGTTAAGGCTACTGGAATGAACGTTGTTTGTATCACATTAGAGATGATACGTATTCTCAAGCCTCAGAGAGGTGTGATGATAAAGACCATGCAGTATCATTACTGCTGCTTCATTATTTCTATATTTTAGCAGTTGTCTTCTGAAGTCACATCCCTCCATTCTTTTCATTTTGCTGATGAGACCTTCTGTTATTTGTCTGTTAGTTCAGGTAGTCCTTCCCCTGCTCTGGCTGGCTACTTTTTATCCTTGGCTTAGTACTGTTTTCCTGTCTGTCCTTCAGAGAAGAAATAGTATTCAGAGATACAGCTAATAATGCTGCAACAGTGTAGCAGATCTAAAGGTAAAATCAGGAAGGGAAACAAAAATCATTTTGGGTCACTCTGGCCACGTACTCCCAAGCACTGAGACATGCCTGTGCAGGTCACCACCAGCATTCAGGTATCAGGACAGGTGTGCTTGGGTGATGTGGTCAGGCTTCCTTGCAGTGATAAATCTTATCACCTCTTTCATTAGTTGGCACCATGTGTTGGTTCTGGACATGCTGTTTTATACCATTTGGCAGCTGAGAACAAACAGTCATTTGCCTCTCCATCCTGTTGGAATCTGAGAATCACTGGGATTCACAGCTTTCTAGTTGTTTCTCTAATGGTGAAGGGCTCCTTACTTACTTACCCACTTTGTGTATCATAGAATCATAGAATGGTAGGGGTTGGAAGTGACCTCTGGAAATCATTGAGTCCAACCCTTCTGCCAGCACAGAAATACCCAGGGCAGGCCACATAGGGATAGAGGTCCAGGCAGGTCTTGAAACTCTCAAGAGAAGAAGACTTCACAACCCCTCTGGGCAGCCTGGTCCAGTGGTCTGTCACCCTCACAGTGAAGAAGTTTTTCCTCATGTTGAGGTGGAAATTCCTGTGTTTCACCTTGTTACCATTACCTCTTGTCCTATCAGAGGGCACAACTGAAAAGAGACTGGCCCCCTCTACTTGACACCCACCCTTCAGATATTTGTAAACATTAATAAGATCCCCTCTCAGTCTTCTCTTTTCCAGGCTAAACAGCCCCAGGTCTCTCAGCCTTTCCTCATAAGAGAGAACTTCCAGCCCCTTAATCATCTTTGTAGGAATCCACTGGACTCCCTGTCCCTCTTGAACGGGGGAGACCAGAACTGAACACAATAGTCCAGATGTGGTCTTACTAGTGCAGAGTAGAGGGGGAGCAGAACCTCCCTCAATCTGCTGGACACATTCTTCTTAAGGCACCCCAGGATACCATTGGCCTTCCTGGCCACAAGGGCACATTGCTGTTCCTTGGAGAACTTATTGTCCACCAGGATGCCAAGGTCCTTCTCCATGGGGCTGCTTTCCAGTGGGTCTACCCCTAACCTGTATCACTACATAGTGCTGTTCCTTCCCAGGTGTAGAACTCTAAACTTATCCTTGTTGAACTTCATTAGAAGTTCATTTCATAGATGGCATATTATCTTCTAATCCTGTCTTCAAAACCATGTTCTTCTCAAGGCCTTTTTTATTCCAGCTGCTAGAGTTTAATTTTTTTTTATTTTTTCTATTTAATAATTTTGCTTTACCTGCTCCAGTATTAGAAATCAGTAGTCATTTTACAAGCAATATCTTTTCTTCTAAAATATTTTGTATTCATTCAAATTGCATATATATACTTAGCTGTTTTTTCAGTCTTTCTCATGCATTCCCTTTGGATTAAGATTCGCTTCTGAATAATGACTTTAGCTGATAGCCAGGAACTGTGTATATTTACTGCAACTTGCAGACTCAATTACCTAACTGTAAACGTGGTTGTTGATTTCTTAGTGTGCCTATTTATGCCTTGAGGCATTCATGAAATATAAATAAGGTATGTCGTAAATGACCTTACAGTAAGGAGACTGAATTGGGGTGTGTGTGCATATTTTGAATAGTTTATTTAATTTATATCACAAGTTACTTCAGATACCCTTAGCTCAAGTGTGTCAAATGTGTATTGTGGAAGTTGTTCATTAACTGATGTAAAATCTGCTGTCGGTGGGCAGACAAACCAGATGGCAGGCAGTAGATGTTTACTGTGCTATGAATATCCTTAGCAACTCCCAAATGTACTATTCAAAACCAATTTTCAGTGATGTTCTTCCCATTTGATAGGATATCATGTAATACATTTGCAGTAATGTCCCATGTCTTACACAGTGCTTTTTCAACTTTTTGAAATATCACAGAGGAGACACAAGTGAGGTACAATCCATGTACTGAGATGAGAAGGAAATTGTCCATCATAAGCAACAGAACTAGACAATTACATGAGCTTCATGGAAATGAGACTGGTACTACTTGCATTGGTGCGTGCTGCTTGGGGCACTGTTTGAATGGTAGCACAACCCAAGTCTTGAAATCCTTTGAGATGTTGAAGCTTGTTGTATTTTATTCAAAAGCATAGATTAGCACATTCCTTCCATTTAGTGTCCTGCATGTTCGCTGGCAGATGCCATAATTTTAAAGATACTAGAAAGCTACAGACCTGAATGTGTGTACAAATTCAAGCTTATTGCATCAGAGGAAGATTTACCCATCCATAGTTAGCTCAAACAGAGTTGACACAAAGCTCCTGCAGTCCTACAGGACCAGCCACTTGGCCACGGATGAGAAATGCTCCCTCCAGGGCAGTGCTGCAGCCCCCATGTGAATACTGCATGTGTGTACCTTTGCCCAGGGACAGCCCATCCCCTTCAGACTGCAGTCCTCTCCTTCCAGAGAGGAGACCAGGCCTGGAGCCCCTGGGCAGGGTGGAGAGTTAAGTACAGGGTTGGAAAGAGAGCAAAGTGAGGAATGCAGAGTTGTGGTTTTGCACTGGATATCAATTTTTTAATACTGGTTTCTAACCTGTTTGTGATAACAGGCATGGGTTAACCCTGTCCCTTCCCTGCTGTTCATATGGTCTTGGATTTTGAAGTGCTAGAAATGGTATTAAGTTGTTAAAGTTTTTTTGGTTTGGTTTGGTTTTACGTATTTTTAATAAAATAATAAATCAAATAACTAAAATCAAGCAACCCCATAAAAATAAACAAAAAACACCTCAAATTGTAATTTGAACTATAGCTACTCTTCTGCAAGCCCTTGGAGGGATCTGCCAAGCTTTTAGAAAAATGGAAAACAAAATCTTTGTATTTCCCAGCAGAAATTTTTAATAGCATCTGAGGTATTTGTTTTACTTTCATTTTGAGTACTGATCCCATGATACATCCTCCAGGCCAAGCAGCTGCAAAGCCTGTTCTTAAAATAGTTCGTGAAACACTGCTACAGCATAGATGGTGCATTTGGGCATAAAGATGTTCACTGTTTTAGTTGGAGTGTCACCTCTGACTCCTTGCCACTTTTTAGTAAAAACCAGTTTGTTTTCAGGTCTTTTGCTGCATCTTTTGGAGGTTGTTCTTTATGGATAAGCAGAAGGTAGAGGTAGCTGCTGTTTCAGCAATGGATGTAGTATCTCAGAATGTTGTTCCTATCTCTTGAGCAAAAAGAAAGAGTTCTGTTATTTTTTATCCGTTCTAGAAGTGTTTGGAGTGGCACCTTTCCCACCCTAGCTACAGAGTATTTGAGGGAGGTAAAATAGATTCACTTCTCTTGGTAAATCTTCCTGATATTTACTTTTGAATCAACAAGCTGCCAGTAACACGCTTAGAGGGCTTGGTCCTATGCTGATGGCTCAGTGGAGGACAAAGCCTGTGTGAAGAGTTAGGGATATAGGTGAATTGCTGTTTGAGTATAAAAACGAGACACATGAGCTAACTGACTCCAGCTACTTTAACAGCAAAGATAGACACATATGAAGTCTGGAGAAACACTGGTAAACTGAAATGTGTGTGTTTGCATAGTATCACTTAAAGAAAGTATTGCACCCATTTGTTTTCAGGACTAATTAAATGAGCCTTAAAACTCCAGACAAGACATTCCTTTCCAATTCCAAATAGGAATTCTGTTTGAAAAGTTGATTAGAATTTCAGCAAACTGCAGGTGTCAGCAAAGCTTGCTGCTTTAATAACCTACCCATATTTCATTTTATATTGTAATTTTTCTCTCTACCAAAGCACCTATCACCTCATGCTGCCAATCCGTTTTGATTCAGGAAACATTTGGAAAGCTTTATTAGAAAGACTTTCCCTTCCTTCTAAAATCTCTGTCTCGTGCTTGCTGTCTGGGTGACATTTAGGATTCATTCTTGTTTAATTTCATTTCAGTAACAGGAGGCTTTTGAAAGATGCAAATTGATGAGCCTTTCCTTTGGGGGAGAAAACCTTCTGAAGAAACTTAATGTAGAAAGAAAAAGTAAACATTTTGTTCTATGTCAGTGACTGGAAAAGACCAGCCAGTATTTCCTGATTTCAGCATTGCTTGGATAATTCAATTGAATTGCACAGTTAATTTTCCTGTATATTGCCCTCATTTTGAGTTTGGTGCTCTATTGCACTAGAGTGTGCTCTTCTTATAGAAAGAGAAGAGCAGAGGAAAATCCAGAGTTTTTTCAATGGTAAGCACACTTATTTTACAAGCTGAATAGTCATGTTTGCTTGTCATGTGGACCTAGTCTCATAAATGTAATAGGCTGTGAGAAAATCTGTTCCTTAGACTGCTGTTTGAGAACTTGGTTGATATGGCAAGAGTCACAGTACCATCAGTGTCTCAACAACTTTCTTTTGTGAGTTACTGGAAGTGAACAGGCACACAGCAAATGCTCCTTCCATTCACCTAAAACACAAGCCCCCCTATGTCTGCTGCTAATAATACATGTGCAGAAATCTAAGATGTTTGTCCTGTGAGTAAGCAAACGCATACTCAGGTGGTGGTGGGGATGGAGATGGAGCTAGCAGTTGCAGTGCAAGCTGTTGAGGGATTCTGAATGTGTATGTGGCTTATTAGGCCATGATGAAGTTTTCATGGCTACTGTTGTACCTGTTAAGCTCATACATGTAAGCCTGCGATGCTTCTGGTAGGCGTTGGGCATGTGTAACACCCTCATTTTTGCCACATAGTTCTGATTTGTACTGTTTTAAGTACAGCTTTGGAATTAGCAATTTTGCCTAATCAAAGCCTTTGGCAAATATGACATTGATTTAATTTTTACATATTTTTTTCCTAATATTGAATGTCTTTATGCTGAAAGCGTCATGTTTTCTTCTGTGCTCTATAAGCTGCCTTCTGTATGTCAACTTTGCTTTTATACAAGGTTTACTTCTTTTGTAGAGTTTTGTGTTTAGTCTGTCTTTGGTGCTATATTTAAAATTAATATTTGTAATGTTGCTGGCATTAGATGTAAGTTCAAACTGATGAATGAAAGTGTTTGCTCCCATTCCATTTTAGACCATGTAAGAGAATTTATTTAAAGTGTGCCTTGCAGCCCCACCCACTTCCTCCTCAGATATAAGCCAGAATCCAAGCTAGGTTATAGGTACTAAAGTGAAGGACCATGCTTGTCTTCCATAAAAGTTTTCTTTCATAATAAATGAATATAGTATTTACTCTTCTACCTTACTCTGGACATTATAACATTGAAGATAAATGTGACTTACAACAGCAAGCACAACAGTACTGTCTGTCTTTCTACATGATAACTGTTTGTTATCCTTCCCAAAAATGTGTGCTTACTGGCCAGACAGCAAGCAAATGTCATTTCATACACCTGTATGCCAGATGTTTTACAGATGTGCACAAACTGCTCCTGCTACATCTATACTGAGTGCCATGGGACAATTGATTCAGGAAAAGTATGAATTTTTCTCTTGGAATGGAATGAAAAGACAGTGAAGGAGACAGACCTGCCAGTCAGAGGAATTGCATAGTGCAATCAAGAAGCAAATCCTTTGACATCTTGTTTGGGGACATTGCCGATATTGAGAAGAAGATTTCCTCTGGCTTCTTCAGCTAAAATGTTTTCCATGGAACCTCAATGTCTAATGAAGTTAAAGTAGAAATTGCTGAAGTTTTATTTGGTTAACTGATTCTAGTAACGTACTGCATTGAGTGACATTTTACAAAGCTAGGTGGCAATTAAAAAATAAAAAGGTCTATTGTTTTTCAAGGCAGATGGGTATTTGAATGTCACAAATCTTTAAAAGTCTTCTCGTTACTGAACTTTTTTGTTTTTATTATTCTTCCTGAAATGGACCTTTTATTTCTTAGTTCTTAAAAGTATGAACAGTTTGACAAAGAAAATGGTCCTATCATCACAATCCCAGTCCATTTTCTTTCCTTATGACTCCTTTACAAAATACTTTGCAGCATCAGTTTGAAGCTTGCGATATTTTGTAAGGAAATGGGTTGGTTTTGCTGTCGTGTAATCTTTTATTTATTCAGCAATAATAACATGCTACTTTGTACGTCAAAATGGACGTTCCAGGAACTGATATGCTGCACATGGTATTTGTAGCTGAATCTTTGTGTAGTTGCAGCTGGATTCTGTGTCATGTCTTTAAAGAGAGGAAGGAGGATATCACACACTGCTCTGGGAAGGAGTCCAAGGCATTAGACATGAAAGTGGGCAGGCATATGTGCCTTTATGGGGAGAACAGGGAAAGCAGTGTGGTCCTGGAAGTCTGTATAGGAACATATGCATTTTGGTTGCTTCAGAAGCAAATTCAAATTCTGAATTAGCATCTGTAGTCTAGTCACTGACCCGAAGCTTTTAAGGCTTCTGAAAATCTGCTTTTAAGGTAAAGATTTCAGGAATTTGTTTGCTAGTGACCTCCCAATCTGGCAACCAAACAGCATTTTCTGTTTTGTTTCTTAAGTGGCTTCTCAGCCCATAGAGCAGGCCTGAAAGCATATAATGTGGAAAAGAGTTTTAGCCACCACTATGATCTAACTTGATTTTGAAATGCGGGATTGAAGAAAAATGATGTCAAATTAACATCATGGTAACTCAATGTGAGAGACATTCATGTTTTGAAAGAAGATGGCTAAAATCTTCCTGCTAAAACACAGACTTTTCCAAAGCTCTGGGTTTGTGCGTACTTAACTCTTTTCATCAGCTTTTTAGTGCTTTTGAGAAGCACTGAAAGTAGCACTTTTCAAGGCTATGAAGTGTGAGTGGGAGGAGCCCATCGCACGCTGTGCAGTGCAGCATGAAGACCTGTGATGGTACATCATATTGGTACAGTGGGCATTGGGGGGACTATGTATGGTTTCAAAGATGATACAAAGGCCCTCAGCAGGGCACTGTGCCTGGATCAATACCCTTTGGCTCAATGGCATGTTCATCTGAATATATACCTAACTTTTGCTTCCAAAGATACAGTATCTTTGGTTGCTGCTGTGCTTCTATGTCAGAGTAACTGCATCAGTGGACAAGGGATGACCTGTGGATGTGATCTATCTGGACTTCTGCAAGGCCTTTGACATGGTCCCCCACAACATCCTACTCACTAAGTTGGAGAGATACGGATTTGATGGGTGGACCATTCAGTGGATAAGGAATTGGCTTGATGGCCACATCCAGAGGGTAGTGGTCACCTTCCAGTACCTGAAGGGAGCTTACAAAAATACCGGAGAGGGCCTGTTTACGAAGGCCTGTAGTGAAAGGACGAGGGCTAATGGGTTTAAATTAGAAAGGTGTGGATTTAGATTAGAAATAAGGAGGAAGTTCTTCACCACAAGAGTGGTGGAGCACTGGAACAGGTTGCCCAGGGAGGTGGTTGAGGCTCCATCCCTGGAGACGTTCAAGGTGGGGCTTGACAGAGCTCTGAGCAACCTGCTCTAGTTGAGGATGTCTCTGCTCTCAGCAGGGGGGTTGGACTAGATGACTTCTAGAGGTCCCTTCCAACCCAGACATTTCTATGTTTCTATGCTTTGCCACCTTCACATGATATTGAGTTGTGCCATGTCAACATGTGGCATATAATTAACAAGGAAGGAGGACAGCAGTCCTGGACCCACATACAGCCTGGGACAGCTCTTCCCTCTGATTTTGGGAAATACAGGCTGTGGTGCTGAGAAGGCAGCTCACACTCTCTGCCTGCTGAATGGATATTTCTGCTTTCACATCATGCTATGGAGTTCATTCATTTTATGTTTCAGGCACAATATGCTTCTAGTAGAGGGTTTCCCCTTGTGATTGTTTCCTGAGTTAATAGATGTTACTTCTCTTTGGCAAGGATCTTCCTTAATAAACAGTGTCATCATCAGTTATTAGTTTCACATGACTGGTCTGCAAAACACACAGGATTATTGAAAGCTATAAAATTTGTGTTAGCTGTTTTCCTACACTGTGATCAAAATGATCTCAGTAGTGCCTTAGTGGGTTTGATCATATAAATTTATTGCTTATTACCCACAGTGAACCGAGAAGCTGCAACTGTGCAGCTAAAGCTCAGATGAACTTATCTGCTTATACGCAAAGCAGTAAGGGGGAAAAAACAGATGTAAAATAAGTGGTAGTTTTAGTAACAGTTGCTTTGATTATCACTGGTTTATAATTTTTTATTGGGAGTTATTATTTTCAGTAACTTTTAGTCAATTTTAGCAACATTAAGTTGAAACTTAATCCTGTTTTTAACTCAGACAGCAAAGATGTTGGCAATATTGCTTTATAGTGAAGAGGGAAAGAGTTACTGCTTTAGAACACAGTGTGCTACTAATAGCACCTGATGAACTAGCATAAAGTTATTAATTGATTTAATGAGGCTTTAGATACTGTGATACTTGAAAGAAGGTTAATTGGTTGCTTACAACAGAACTGTAATGGACTGTATTTAAATGTATCACTTGATTCTCATTTTCTTGAAATATCTACTTACAAGGTTTTCATTGCCCCCTCCACTCCCAACCCTGAATATTTTCCTCTTGCTGTGAAGCACTTGAAGAGCATTAGCTCAAAGCACAGTGTTGCTTCCAGACCTTTATGTTCTCTGGGGTTAGGTGTGGATGAGTGCTGTGCTGGGCACAGTCTTCTAGCTAAGCAGAAACATGCCCATCTTGGCTGATGGTTCTGGCAGCAGATAATGCTAAATGGTACTTTTCTGAAAAGCATGATCAGCTCGATCAGCTCTAATTGGTTTGGCATTTTTATATTCCATATTCATTTCCTCTTGTTTGGGTAGAGAATATGAAGAGCATTGTGGAAGCATTGTGATTTTATTTTTTTTTCCATTTGATTCTGTAAAATAAGTAATTTTCATCTTGTTGAGAGGAGAAGTGCAGGAGGGGCGGTCCACCTTCCCTGAAAGGCACGACCTTGCATTACAGGCAGGTTAAATGACTGAAATTGAATGCTCTGGAAGGCCCTGCCATAAAGGGAAATGTGGCTGCTGAGATAGCCATGCTGTAAGCCTCAGGAAGGCAAGCTGGGGCAAACTGAGCCCACGTGGTCTGTTCTCAGTGCTAACTCTGCAGAGTGACTGAGGAAGCTTACTGCCCAAGGTTTCTGTTCTAGCAAGACAGAGTGCTGCATTCTATATTAGAGGGAAAGTTTTAAGCCATTTGGCTGCATCCCCAGGTAGAAATTATAGTGCTGGAACCTAGAGGTGGGGCATGCATGGACTCTGCAGCACACACCGTGACTAATGTGCTGTGAGCTGGAGGTACAGCAAGCCAGAAATGGTGGAAGCCATTCAACATAGTTGACCTTGTGAACCCAGCCTGTCACTCATCATTCTGCATCAGAATAGCAATACCATAAAGAAAGAAAAAAAGTAGAAGTCGCATATAAATTCAAATCATAAAGTGAGAGCTTATGCTTACAAGGAGGAAAAACTGCAGAAAATACTGAATAAAAACAACAATGCAGTTATTTTTCAATAGCTAAACATTCCTTACATTCCCACTCAGAATAGTGGGAATACCTACCCACAGATATCGGCGTACCTACCTGCACACCTACACACTCTCGGTGGTAAATTTGTATTTTCAGCGTAAATTAAGTCATTGAAATCAGATTTCAGAAACATTCATACATTGTCAAGTATATGTATGGTTTGGCTACAGTAAGAAGCAAACTAGTAAGCATTCATGGGGATAAAATTCCTGTGCATATCCACACATTTATTTGTATTGGCAAGTGATTTAGTCATACTTCATAGTGTCTGCCTTCCTGATCATTAAGATATCTTTCATTCTTCCTCCTCCTTACTGCTTTCTTTCTCCACCCGTATATATTGGATGTGCTGGAATAAAATACAAAAGTTGCATCAATATGCAGTGCAGTGCGTTTGAGGATTTTTGCATCTTTGCTGCAAAACAAAACACTTTGGGCAGTAGGATAATTATTTCTCTGAATAAATGTTGCATATTTATTTATGTGTTTATTTGAACCCTCTCTTGACTGTCTTCATTCAAAGAACACAGTCTTTTCTAACCTTCATTTGCAGAAATATGACATATTTTACAACCTTGTTCCTCAAAAAAAAAAAAAAAAAGCCAAGATGTTCTTTTCATTAAGAATAATGAGAAGACATCTGGGATTCAACACTTGCATCCATTTTATCTTTCTGCGTTCTCTTTTTTTTAGCTTCCCTGTTGTCTTTTTACAAAGCAACAGCTGTTTCACATTGTGCCACATCACATCCTTTCTAACGAACAACTTTAGAGCATCCCTCCTCAGTATTTTGAGGGATGCAGAAATGTCTTGCCAGTACTTTGCTGCTTCTTTCTCATCATTCCATCATGAACCTGTAGTATGTCATCTATGTGGTGCTGCTCTGTGTTGTCATAGGACTAATTTAATTAATTTTCATTAACTATCCTTTAATTTAACTTTTGAAAGACAGATACAATTACAAACACAGCACAGGAAGAGCATAGGCAGAATGTCTGGCACAGCTATACAAATAGATGTATTACTTCAGATATTCCCCTGCTGGTGAACAGGACGTAATCTGTAAAGGATTACATGTAAGAAGGAGAGAGATACTCGGAGAGATACTGAAGCTTAACTGAAATGGTCAAAGCCAGTGGAGAGGAGAGGAAAAAGTCTTAGAGACATCAAATCACACAAGTGCTTCCAAAGTGCAGTGGCTAGTCTTATCTCTCCCAGGCACTCAAATCAAAAAGGAAATTGAAATTATCCTAGTGCCTGTACTGGCTATCATTTCAGGAAAAAGAGCCAACATGGCATTGCAGCCTGTAAGCACTCCCTAAGAGGTGGTGAAGGTTTGCCTTCCATCACTGAGGTTGAACAGAAGCGCAAGCAGTTCTGCATTTTACCAGCTGAACTGAAGTCACTCAGGAGTAGGAGAAGCTGTGATTAAGAGCCCTAGGAGGCTCATTTTGCAGTGCTTATTTGTCTTTCCTACATGGCAAGGCATAAAAAAGTGAGGAACAGAAGACCACACAAATAGGTAAGGCTTCCGAATAGTTTCTGTCAGTCAGTAGTGCAAACTGCTCATGTTTCATGAGGATCATCAAGCCCCATAACTGTGCTTGGGAAAAGCTGGAGCTTTGTTTCTCTTCCCAAATTGGCAGTTTGAGTGAATATGCTAATAAGCCAAGGGATGGGAGCTCTTAAAGGCAGGCCATATTCTCTAAAAGGTGTGCTTTAATGGCAATATATCAGTGTCTTTTACCAGTAAGGTATCCTAATTTGAATGTAGAAAGGACATCCACAGAAGAAACCCCAGTAGCTGAGCAAGCTGTGACAGTAAGTGACCGCATTTCCTTATATTCCTGATAAATGTGCTGCTGCAGAAGTCAGTAGAAAGAACAGATTCATTCTCCTTTTCCTAAGGGAAATGTCAGTAATCATTTCCAGTCATTTAAATGCCTTTTCCTAATACTTCATGTGTGCTTTACACAATGGGCACAACTGGGACGCTTGCTTTACTCCCTAGTCAAAAAGAAAGAAACTGGGATGGGAGAATTGGTGAATATATGAACAAACACCCATCACACACAACATATATGGGTCATGCTGGAGAAAGGTACCGTTAAAATTTAAGCAGAATGGCTGTTCTAGTGCATCTGGCTGTGAGCATTCTAATTCCAGGATATAAGTGGTTTTTTTCTGGATAAACAATTTGATGTGAAATACTAGCCAAGCCTATGTATACCTCACAACTGGAAAAGATCAACCTTGATGCCTCTAAGATTCTCTGTCTGATATGGTTTAAAATGACATTTTCTAAAGGGATAGCAACTTTTTTTCTTTCCTTGGGTTGTTTATGAAAAAATCATTATACATATGAATTTGGTTTCCCAGATACAAAAGCCATGATAATCCAAAATTGTGGGGTTTTTTAGGCCTTTCAACATGATTTCATTTACAGTTAAAAAAATAAAAATAGTAGTATACAGGATGAACCCCATATAACTGCAGTTTAATGCCTAGTGATTTCATGGGATACCATTTTCCAGGGATATATTCATAGCATATGTAAGTTCAGCTTTAAGGAGATAAAGTCATCTTAATTTTATGGGTTAATTGAAAGCTTCCTTGGTGTTGTCTGGTGTCTTCCCTGGAATTGCTTCAGAACCAAATACATACTCTAAAGGAAAATTGGCATGACAATTTGCTGCTAGCATTCTTTATAAAGAATTGCTGTATTCTCCCACATGGAAAAGAAGTTCACAGAAGAGGGGTTTTTTTTTATAGGTCTAAATTCTAGCTAACCCTTCTTCTACTTATCACTGCAGGTACATGGAACACTGCCTGGTTTGGGAGTCTTTCCACTTTATAAAGTACAAAGTTATGTTAATATTTTTTGACACTTGAATAAGAAAAAAATCTTAAGTTTTCCCACATTCAAGACATCTGACAGCCCTTTGATTCTTTCCAGACATATGTTTAATATCAGTCACAAAGGTAATATAGTATGAGATTTAGGGTTCTGACAGACATGTGTCTGCAAATGAAAATCATATTGCAAATGAAAATCACATAAATTTTATCAGCCCCTGCCTCTCTGAGGGATGGTGCTGCTCTGAGTGCAGGGACATCTGATCTGCTTATGAATCAGCTCCACAGTGGATATATTTTACTATACTTAGTGTTTTGTAGGTAAGCCTCTGTTATTTTCAGTTTGATTTATATCACTCCAGAGGAAAAAAGAGGGGGGGGGGAAATGTACTTGTCCAGAAACTGGCTGAGAAGTGACTGACATTTGGACAGGAAGGGTTGAGGGGGAGGAATGGCAGGAGCGTCTGTCTTGTCTCTTGCTCCAAGTCCCACTGTTTTTGCTGGCTAAGTTAGTCCTAAATCTCATGCTGCCCCCCTGACGAACTGGAGCATGGCCAGACAGGCAATGCCCCTCTTCACAGCAATTTGAGTGCAGGTGCCGGTGCTCTGGAAGCTGTAAATCTGTGCTGCCCTGGGGAGGAGCCTGGGCTCTTACACCCTGCCTGTTACAGCCCTCTCTGAGGGGAGAGTAGTGGGAAGGGGCTGCCTGCTGCTCGCTGTGGCTTTTAATTTAAGAGTTTTCACTAGCAAAGAGTCCATAAACCTCAAATATCAGAATGAGCTAGGCAAGGGTCAAAATCTAATGAGAGGAAATGAGTAATAAGGATGTCGCAGAGTATCTCCTAGGTTGTGCTCTGGGTATGTCATAATTTTCCCTACTATCTCACTGAATCTTTTTTTTTCTTTTTCTTTTTTTTTTTATTTATAGTAGTCTTAATGACAGGGAAATGGGTCTGAGTAGAGTACCTGTTAAATGCCAGCTACTCCTTGTATGGCATCCATCTGTAAATGCAATTAGAACAAACATCTTCCAGAAATTACTTCCTGACCTGTGCTGGTTTTTTCAGTGTTTGCCAGGCTTCTCACTGCCCTCCCCAGTAATCCCAGAAGATCCACAAAAAAGTAAAGACCCTTATTCACATGACATTGCAGCCACTTCAGGTGGCTTGTTGAAACTCAAAAGTTGTAACTGGAGGAGCAGTGCCATACTATGAACAAGAAAGAAATTGTTTCAGTTATGAAGGTTATTGCATTTGCTAGGCATGCATAATCAACGTTACTTCTGCATATAAGCTGACTCTTACAAAAATGAAAATTCATGTAAACTATCTTTTTTAGCTAAAATTTGAATTAGTTGGTAACTAGACAGTAATCTTGAAAAGCAGAAGAATGTTCGAGACTATACTATATATATTATATTATATTATATTATATATATAATATAATACAGTCGCACATTAATAGGTAGGCTTTCTCTTCTGAAAACAGGATACTGAATTTGGTTCTAAACACCAGCTTGCACACAGTGTGATGTGTAGGATTTTGTATAGGCTTGCAAACTTAAAATGTGTGCTTAAAGCTAATTACTGTTATCTGAGTTGTGCTGTTATCCCCGAATCCATTTGGAGATAGTTTCATATTCTTTAGCAATTTGATGGTTTTGTTTCTTTCCATTTAATTAAAGCTTCTTGGATCATTCTCAGTTTCTTCACAGAGACAGTTTCAGGACTCTTGACATGTTAACATGTTTCTAATATTTGAAATACTGAGAAAGCAAAAAAAATTTTAAGTTGCCACGTTCATATAAAATTTGTATCTGTAATGTCTAAAGTCTTGTGTATTTCATAGACTCATATTTACACCTGTATCATGTCCCTGTGCTATAAACACAGAATTTAGAGGCTATCTGAAGCTGTCTCCCAACTGTCTGGAAAGAAATTTTTCTTCTTGGTCCGTGAAGAGATGTTGTCAGGAATCTATATTAATACTGCTATAAAAGAAGGAAATACTTTCTCACATGTGATTAAAATGTGGAAGTCATTAACACAGGAAAGCCATTGAGGCCAAGAATTTAACAAGATTTCTAAAATGTTATAGCATTATAGATATCAACAGTATGCACAGTTGTAATTAATATAAGTAATTTGGAAAAAGTGCTAAGCATAGTCTTCAGGGGTTTGGTCAGTCTTCAGCTATCAGTTCCCAGTGTTGGACAGAGATTGCTTTGTCAACCTCCAGAGTTTTAGCTTTTCTCTGTAAAGCATCTGGCACCAGCTGCTGTCAGAAGCAAAACCCTGGGACATGCACATTTGCTCTGATGTGATACGACACACTCCCTGCCTGCCTTCTAGCTGATTTAAAGTGTGTAACTTCTGTATTAATTGATCATGCTGCACCAGTTTTCCATGCATACACTATGCCCTGCTGCTCTGTACATGTAGAAAGCAAGGCACTTGAGCTTTTGTTACTAGACTGAATTAAATGAAGACAGACAAGGTTGCACAAACAAATGCAGCAAAGTAGATACAGATAGTTCCCACCTTCCACTGCCTTTGATGACTTTTTCCCATTCCTGTATTTTTCAGTTGTGGCCAGACACGTGCTCTGCACTGTCCTGAAGGCTCACACACAGTGACAGCAAAGCAGCAGGAGCTACAAGGGAGAGAGACCATGCAGTGGCACACAGGGAGTAGGGTAAAGCCTTTTTCGTATGCACCAGAGAGAAACAACATTGTGCTGCTGGCACTGCATATGTCAGATTTGACTTTGTGCCTGAGACACTGAATGAACTGTGCTGACTGTAGCGCTGTGATCCAGACTATAGTAAAGACCATCAATTCTATTGCATTTGGCGCCTGTAGTAAAGATGTGATGCAGTGAGTAGACACAGAAACCGAGTGATCTGCAGGTAATCTGTCCAGAATGGGATCAAGGCATGTTTGTGACAGCACAAATAAGCTCCCTCTGTGTCTGCGAAGCTCTTTGTCTCTTTAATTTTGTGTGGGGGGAAAAAAAAAAAATTTCTTAATAACATTCACAAAAATTTGAAATTAGCTTCACAGTCAGGATTTAAGCAGTCTGACAAAGGAGAAATATAATGTGGAATCAAAGATCAAGTAGAGTTTTTCCACAAATAAACAGCAAGTAATTTTCAAACAAGAATAGATACAGGAATTCCAACTGCTGGAGGGGATGTTAATGATGAGACTACAGCACGATCCATGGCAGCATCCAAGGGAGAGTGCTCTTGCTCACCAGCAGCCTCTCTTCAAGGAAGATGCCCAGGCAGGTGAGTAATGATACACTGCTGGGGCACTGCAGCTCTTCACGGGAGGTCAGTGTAAATGTTTCATTTGCCAAAAATGAAACTTTATTACAGACTGGCCTTCTTTGGATTAGGAGCCAGAGGGCTGTACCATAAGAGTAAATAAAGCTTATGGCTTTGTCTGTTAGTTCACTTTGGAATTAGAGAGGTTATATTCTAACTGGGTTTTGATTTCTGTGTTATCATTTTATTTTAGTCTTTTACTCTGTATGTCAACAAATGAACTTTCTATGATGGTGACACTTTTGCACATTTTTTACAGCTTGAGAAGAAGTTCCTATGAATCGTTCCTATACTAGAAGTTTGTCAAAACACAAAAACCAATTGGTTTAACTTCTTTTTGTGTTGTGATGTAGAAATTCATTATTACCTTCTTTTTTTGTCCTTTCATATTCTTCACTTGGGAGAAGTACTGAATGCCACCCACAAAACATCTGTTTGCGGGCTGGTTTGTTTTTCAGACTGGAAAAAAAAAGTATGTTTTCAAATATGGTTAATTTAAATTGGACAGTTTAACAACATTTTTATTGATTATACAAATATATTGTTATCCTTCATTATATTGCGGAAACTGTAGTTAGAAAAGTGACTTACTGCAAGTTCATACCAAGCAAAGTGTTAGAAACAGAAAAAGTTTTATTTCATTAAAAAATACTGATACAAAGCTTTATTATGTAATAGAAAAAGATGGTTTATGCAATGTAATTATTTAACATAGCCATTTTTGAGTTTCAATTATATGAGACTAAGATCAGAATCAGAGTTACTAATTTCAAGTCTATTCTCCTGGCAGCACCTCCGCTCCTTTTGGCAAACCATTTAACATTTTCTGCCTCCTATCTCACTCACCTTTTAAAATGGAGATATTATTTCATTGATTTCCCAGATGTCCTTAATGTATCTAATACATATTTGTAACTACTTTGAAAATAGTTTTATTTATAAATATAAAAATATGAATCTTTATTATATTTTGTAAGGATACATGTTTGTAAGGTAAAGATTGTACTTACTGCCAGTTAACAAAATTTTGTCTGATTTCCTTTGACAAATATATCTTGACAGCTTGTTAACTCATGGTTCTCTCAGTGAACAGAAATGAGGGGTTTAATATCTCCTTAGAGAAACTGAAAATTTATATTGCTGTAAGAGAGTTAAGTCACCCATTAATGGCTAGAATGCTTCCCTTTCTCCTTACAACTGTTTGTGCAGTTCAGGCAACTGGCAAAGAAGGTGTCTTTTCTGAAGGCACTAGTGCATGACAAGTCGGTGGCTTTTGGCCTTATTCAAAGCATTTCTGTACTCTTCCATTTTCCAGGAGAAGCATGAGCTCCAGCATAGGTTATTCAAGGCTCACTTTTCTTAGCAGTCTTTTGGAGACTTCTTAAAAGAGTGGACCAATAGACTATAGGATGAAAGTTGCTGATCTAAATAATATCCTTTGTTTTTTTATTTGCTTACTTGTCAAGGGGAACCTCAGTACACTCTGATGTGATTTTAGAGGACACGCTGTATGGAATAATACATACTGCTAGAGGTCTGCAATGGATTTGTGACTGAGAATATCTGATTTACACAGTTTAATAAACTGTCATACTCATATCCAGCCAAGCTGGATCCATTATGGATCTTCTGGGTTAGCAACAAATAGAAAGGAGAAGTTTCTGAATTCTTCAGTACAGCTAAGAAAGCATTGACGTAGCATATTGGAACAGTAATTTGCCTGGGGAGAGATGGGGTGAAATTGCATATATGGTTAGAAAGCAGCCACATCCAGAATTATAATGTAAGGTGCTTGTTTGTAATTGTCTATTTCCTGATTGCTTCAGAATGTCACAAAGTAATGTGTATTAAGGGCTACAAAGAGCAAATAATTCAGATTGTTTATCCAAGTAACAAGTGACTTAAGAAAGTAGAAAGAGGAACTTGAACCAACGAGCTTGGAGATGCTCACAGGCCAAGGTTGATACATGATGATGGTACAGTGATAGTGACTGATGCTGTTGATACCCACCACAGTTGGGCAAGGCAGTTGAGATGGGTCCACCCGAGACCTCTCCAAATACCGCAAAACCTGTTCTGCTTTCAGTAGAATCTGCACTGCTGCAGCTTGGACACCTCTTCCTCACCAGGAGACCTGAACACTGGACAAAGCAGGAGGATTATGTGCACAAACATCAGATATTTAAGATATTCCTAATGCTGAAACAGCGCAGGAGAGGAACACCTTTATACTCTGGATTTATTCCCTTAGAGGCATGTTTCCAGCTCTGTGATACGTTGGACACTTGTCAAGAATGGGAACAGCCCTGGGAGTCCCTGACATCAGGAGTGGGCTGTAAGGAAGGATTTCTTATGGCTGAGGAGGTGATTTTGTACAAGAGGCAGCAAGCGAGAATCCTCTGCCAGGGTTTCTGTTGAAAGCCCAAGGGAGAAGGGAAAATCAGGACGTAGGCCTTGGCCAAGGGAGCAATCCCGGAAATGGATTTGAGTGGGCTAGGGTGGGGGGAAGTGTTTTGGAGCAAGTCACCTGGAATTTGTAGCTCTGTTTTTTCTCTCCCCCTTTATCTCCTCCATGGTTGGTTGTTTTGAGGGTTTTTTGAGGGGTTTGTTTGATTTTTGGGGGGTCTGTTTGGGTTTTGTAGCTATCATTTTTGTAGTACTTTGTTTATCAATTCACCTAAGTCATAAAACAGCTCCGAATGTCCTGTGGAACATGCTGTGTTGTGGATGGTATGAAAAAAATAGTACAGTGAGCTAACACCATCTAATGTGCTACCTCAGAGAGAGAGAGTTGTATTTTTTGAGTTAAATTTGAAATATTGATCCCATTGTGTTGTTATTATGGGGACCATTTTCTTCTGCTTCAAGTACAGTTTTATAAATCCTGAGATGCAAATGAGTTGGGACTCATGAGAGGAACTGCAGTCATATGTGGGTCACAAATGTTTTACTTAATCAGGGAAAATGGTCATTCTTTTACAGATTACATCTATGCTGAAATATTTTATTTAGTAACTAGCAAAATGTTGTTCCTGGGTCTTTTGTGCTTCAGCACATCACTAACAGTAACATTTTGAGTCCCAGTGGTAGGAATTACACTGACCCATTCACTGAGAACTTGGGCAACCAAGCATTGGTCAATTCCTCTTGTCCCCTGCTTCCTTTGGGATTATGTGCCCACAGATCTCTTCAAAAGCCGTGCTGGACAGATGTGGAGTGTTCTGTGAGTTTTGTTTTTTCCCTTAGGGTGCCCAGGAGATCACTTTCAGATTCAGACTGTTTCCACTCAACATGAGTCAATTCTGGGGTCCTGGTAATCCCTCAGAGAATGTAACAGGGCACAGGCTGCCTCACCGGAGCACCAGGCAGCAAGGTCAATTAGGATTGTACAATCAATATTCAGTACTTTTATAACTTCATCCAGATGCTGATAGCAGAAGAGCAATGTCCATGCATTTTGTTGTTGTAAATCCTTTCACAAAATCGAACAATTGCCAAGAATGTGGAAACATTAAAGAGACAATTACAATAGAATAATTGATACCAGATGGACTTGTGCACCTGGTATCAGTCAGCATGCCAGTGAAACATAGCCCTTTATTGCAAGGAATACTACAGCATATGTCAGGGCAGCATCAGCATCTTTTCAAACATTATTTTGATAATTTTGAAAGCTGCTAACTTGTTGAGTTTCTTACTGTAATCTTCTTATACATTGCAACAAGATCCTTTTTTGTTTAAAATGTCCTGAGAAGGAAATAAGAGCTTCAGTCTCCCAATCTCCTCTGACTATCATCAGGTTTGGCAAATTTTCATTAAAACTTATAAGTAGACTGTTATTTAAACACTGACTAAAGATCATTGCTTAGCTGCCTTTAGAAATCCTTGTTATTTTCAGGCAATGACAAATAATGAGATAATATTTTCTTAAGCATTATGTAGATTAAAGTAGATTTTTAGAAATTATTGCCATTTCCAAGGCTGAATTTATTAGTTTCTTTTTAAAGGTAAATGTTTTTCCAGGGAAGCACCAACTTGCTTCCATTGTGCATCTAATCTTCCTAATGTGAGAGTTTGAGGTTTCTTTTTTTTTTTTTCAGAGGTGGTAAAAGGTCACTTGAGCATCCGTTCAGTCTTTGGTCTGGTCTCGTTCTTCTCTTTCATACATGCTGGGGGGGTGTAGACTATATTGTGCATATTTTGTTTTGCCTATTTCATCTGTTGTATTTCTTTTAATTAAGACAAGAAATACTATTCTCTTAATTTTTCTTCTGTCATTTTCATGTAATTTTTTTTCTTCTGTCATTCAAAACATGAGATACCTCTGAAGTGATAGAGCTCTGTATTTCTGCAGAGTGGAACAATCTACAAGCTAATCTTGGAGATACTTAGGATATGCTGTCTAATTTGTGTTTACTAGCTTTCCTCTTCAGTGCACACTTAGTGTCTCTATCTGGTGTAGGACAGTCCAGTTGGAAGATGAAATAATTGACTACTCAGTGGAAGTGTTTGCACAGTTGCATGCTTCAAAGTGCTGTAGTCCCACCTGCTACCCTTATTCCATGGATAGTCTCATGAAAAATTTCCAAGTATCAGTTCAAAATGGAGAGTACAGGGACCTTCAGGCATCCAGTAATAAGATCTGCACTCACTTCTCCAACAATGCAGCACAGAGAGGTGACTGTTAATCTCTCTCCCACTGCACGGGTTGCAGTTCCCCTGGTGCCAACTTCCAGTGCAATTGCCAGCACCACAGATGTCAGTGGGAGTAATCTGACACTCAAGATGAAGGGTGCCTAAAGGCAGGCAAGGTTGGAGACCTGGAGGGATCGCTTCAGAAGAATGGAGGAAAGCTCTTCCTTTCAGTTTTGCATGCATTGACACTGACAGATGCCCTGCAGGGGGGCAAATTTCTGGTACTGAACCTGTCTTTCAGAGCTCTAACTCACACTAGGAAGCATTATTGGAACCCTGAAGCATAGCTCTTTCATGCCGCGGCTCAGGATTCCAACAAATTCTGGCATGTTGAACGTAATACATGCAGGTTTATAGCACTATTTATAAATCTCTTGAGTTTCCTCTTGCATTGTTTCTTGCTGAGGGAGTGTGGGATGTGCAATTTATCCCATCAGATTTTATTGAAGAGTTATCCGCAGTCATGTGTGTGCTAGATTCTCTTGAGAGGCAACATCTGTTTTCTGCAGTATTTCAACTTGGAAACCATGGGCTGTATTAACTTGTTTAATTAACAAAAGGATACAGTTGGGTAATGGGAGTTACATGCACTTTTTGTCAAATGCAACCTTAACTCCATAGCCACCGAATAGGGAGGTTTCCTCAATATGCTGTTTGGCTGATTTTTTGAGTATCTTCTACTTGTCTGTTTTCCCTACTTTGTGTAAGTACAGATTCCTCTGGTTTTCTTCCTCATTTTAGAAACCATGCTATGCCTGTAAAACAGATGCATCTTGTCTTATAGGTGAAAAAGACACTAAACATGAGTTAGATGTAGTCCTCAGGGCCATCTGGTTTGCTAATCATGCCGTTGTGCTAACCCAGTTAAGGTGATCTCAAGCCTATTAGGATTTTTAATGTAGATAAATGTAAAAAAAAAAAAAAGGTATGGATATACACTTGAATTAAAAGTCAGGATATGTCAACCACTGATAGGCATTTGTATAATAAAAAAGGAAGCTAAGCAGCATAGTTCTCTTGGGCCCATAACAAACCTGTCTAGCAGAGCCTTAGTGCTTGACTGTGTGACTGTTACGTTCACCTTATGGCCAACTAAAATTGCAAGCCAATTCATAACTGTAATTTAAATTAAACTCCAGTGAAACTTAACTTCATCACTCTTCCAGTGACAGTGGCTGTGTTCTTGCAGAGGGTGTGGAACAGAACTTCCATATAGCTTCCTTAAAAATAACTGGCATCCTCCTTTTGTAAGGAAGCTCCTTATGGATTTTTTGTTTAGTCATGTAAGTAAAATTCTGGAAGATCATAAATGCCTACTATAAGTAACTGTGGCCTTCAGGCTTTCTTAACTAAAATTGTATTTTATCTTTCACCAGTTGTGTATTTCCAGGAGCATAAACAATCCTCAGGATAGCTAATTGTAAGACTCGCTGCATTTGCCTCCTAAGCATAGAGTGTCCAAGTAATAAATAGGCATTACATTTTTCACATTGTCTTTCTGCAGTTGATTTGCTCTCCTGGATGTGTAGACAGTTGCACAGCAATGAAAATGGTTGATTCCAGTGGGTTCCTACAACACTAGTTCCTATTAATACCTAGCTTATATATTTTGGGCAGCAGCTGGATTAATTCTTTGTAAAAACTTTATTTCTTCTTCCCCTGCATAAAGCTTTCATATGAATTGCATTAAGTCTTAAGGTGCAAAGTGTATGCCTTATATATTCCTTCTCCCAGGGGAAGAGTGATAGTAACAGTTTTGGTCAAATTAAGTACTGATTATTTCAGCTACCTAAATTCAGTTTGTGGGCTTAAGTGGATCATATGTCGTCACTCACTGCCTCTTACCCTGCTCCTTTTGCACAGCCATGCTGTGTGATGTTGCATAGCTACCAATCTGTAACCCAAGTGTTGTTGAGTGGAGGGTTGTGCTGATCTCTGTGCAATATATAAAGGGTGTATATTGTATGAGATGCCTCGCAAGCTGCTGTGTGATTGTAAATTTCTATGCATATTTTTATGCTGTATGTACCTGCTAATTACTAAAGTGATTTATGTTTTAGGCATATTTTCTCTTTCATTGTTCATTCTCCTTTTTTCAAGTTTTAGATATGTAGTAATTTTTTTTTTTAGTAAGTAGGTATCTCAGAAAGCCTTGGAGAGGTGGAGGTTGTCTGCCAGCCGCTGTGCTGGTATGGTGTATTCTGCAGCTGGGAGGGCAAGTTAGCATCTCCCACTCCATGCACAAAAACCTAGGCCCTAGTTACTTAAGGCAGAGAGAGGGATGCTTCTGGGTCATGCCTGCTGTGATTAAGGCCTGCTTGTGAACTCACTTTTTAATGCCTTCATTCAGCATTGTGAAAAACAGTGAGAGGGAAGAGGATCATTGTGACACGCAGCCATGTGGAAAGCTGGTCAGCCGAAGCCTCGATTCAGCCTCGCAACCAGCTGACCCCTCTTTTCTCTCTTGCCTTTTTAGCTGCAAGAAAGAAATGGAGGGATGGAGAGGGAATAATCGGTAGTAATCTCCTCAGCCAGCCAGCCGTCTCCTCCTATTGACCTTGAAATAATGAAAAAGAGATAGATTCTGATGCACGTTACCTCTGTGTGTCCAAATAATGAGAGCAGAGAGAAATGATGGTAAATCTACCTGGCTTTGCCTGGACCATGGGGAAAATGACAGGACGTGTTTTATTTTTGCTCCGTAATTCACATAGCTATTTGTCCCACACGGTTTCTTCTGTGGGTTTTTTTTGCCTTGTACTTCATTTTATGCAGCAGTAATTTTAATTCACATGAAGTCATTCCCTTTTGTTGATTTAAATTTTCTATAAGAGAATAGTTGTATCCCCTGACCTGGCAATAAACTTGTTTGATATTCACATTTTATGGATGTAATCAATTTCCATTAGTCAATACAGTGGAGTTACACCGGTGTAGAATGGGGCCTATGAAAAAAACAGATCCAAAACACGCATGTAGAACTTTTTTTTAACATTGCTAAAAAAAAAAAACTTAAAAACCATTAAAATTATTCTTATTTTTATTATATAGGGAAAATGAAGACTGGCCAAGCTTGTAGATATGCTGGGAAGGAAAAAAAAAAAAAAAAAGGAAGCTGGAATTTGGGAGTTTACTTTCAGATGTAGAACTGCCATACTCAGAGCAACCAGAAAGTTGTCTTTGGCAATTTGTTCATTTCCCTCCCAGTGAGGTGTAATTCATTAAGGCAGTTTCTTGTTAAGCATTAACTCAGAAACTGGGATGAATCCGAGACAGAAAATAATTCAGTAACCCTAATGATGTAGTAGTCCAACTAGTGTGGCCAGCAGATAAAGTATAGTAAAAAGGTGTTTTAGTACTTCACTAAGATGCCAAGGCAATGTCAGCCAATAAAATGATGTCATGCAGTCAGTGGCAGGGTTTGGTCAATGCAAACTGACAGTTTTGTCTTTTAATCCTACTGCGTGCAATAACAAAAGGTCAGGAAGGCCTATATTTAAAAAACAGAGGAAATGTCCTGACTCCACTAGAATAGCTCATTGCATTGTTTTTTCTCAGAGCTAGTTCTCAAGTGAGATGATGGCTGCACTGGTACTGAGCTCCCCAAGCTCTTTTCCCGCCTCCCAATATGGAACTAACCTCCAAAATGACAGCAGAGCTCTCTGGCGTAAATGGAACTGTAGCAGAGTGATCCTACAGGTTGCTTGTATTCCCATGATGGAAACACTACAGGAGCATTTGGAGCGAAGCTGAAGCATAAGTGAGATGCTAACTCCATCACCGAATGTGCAACACCACAGATTGACATAAAGAAATACAGCTTGCTCCAGCCCGAGGGGTGCCTGTAAATCTGTCTCTCTGGAGGAGCTAGTATGGTGGTCATGTATTTTTTCTCTTTTGAGGCCCATTAGCCTGTCAGAGCTTGCCTTTGGCCAGAGAAAACACCCTAGCTGAGCTGTGCTCCTAGGGGAATTAGGGAGGATGCTATTTGTAGAGTGCCTTGAATTAGTGGAAATATGGTGAAATAGTCAGGGCTTCTAATTGTCATTTTAGGATGACTTAGGGTGTGAATCTAATGTGGTCCAAGTTGATCCAAGCTGGTCCTGCCTGAAAACTGCCCCACAGTTGCAGCCTTTACCCTGTGCCAGTGCTGGCACTGGGGACAGGGAAGCTCTTGCTCACTCAAGTGGCAAAACAGAAAATGAAGCAGATCAAAAAAGAGCATTAAGCTGCTGAACCTGCTCTCCAGGCATCTCGTTCACAAGGGAGAAGGGGAGAGTCCTGAGGCAGAGGAAATGAGAAGCTGGGGTACCTCTGATTTAAAGTGGCTTAAGCTATCATGGACCAGCACCTCAAGATTTCCACGTCACCCCGTCTCTTTAATTGTTGCTAAAATGCCAACTGTAAATGGTGGTATAAGTAGCGTGAGCAGAGCTGTAGTTAATGGTGTAATTTAAGTCCATGAAACTATTTACATGTTTAAAAGTATGCAGATGCTGGTGTCTTATGCTAGATCAGGATCGTAATTATGCATAGGCTGAGATAATTGGGTTGCTTTAGCTTCCTATCTCATCCCGCTAATTCTAATTACTAAATTAGGATTCAGCTGTGATCCGTGTATGTTTAGTTGAACTATTTCAACTTGTTCCTTACATTAAGTAATGTCATGAAAGTGTTGCAATTAATTCTGCTCCTATATTCTAGTTTTTTGTGGGAGAGGTCTGAGTTCAACACATTCATATCACCAGGTAAATTCAGGCAATTATGTCTTTGCCTTTTTGCTGTGTGATTTTTTTTTTTCCCCAGTAGATATAAATGATATGGATAAAGGTTCTGAGGAACAAGTCCCAAAGTGTCTTCATTTTTTAAGGACATTTTTTAGATTCCTGTGCTAGCCTGTATTGTGTGGCTTTTATTTTCTTTCCTACCTTTTGGGCCATGCACTTAAAAATGGATCAAAAAAGTATCAAGCTTGACATTTTTAACAGTAACAAGAAATGTGGTGAAGATCACATCTCTGTGGTTGAGTCCATGATGAATAATCCAGCCTTTCTCTTAACCTATGGTTTATTTGGGCAGAGAGATTATCTGATTACAGGTGCAGGAGTATAACATCACTTTATTGTTCCCACAGATGAGCACCATGCCAGGACTGCCCACGAGGCCATGCTTCTATGACATTGACCTTGACCCAATCACAGAGCAAGTGAAAGGATTGTTTTGAGAGTGGCATCCAAATTCAGGTTGGTCATCAGCCTTTATTTTCCTGTTCCAGCTTGGAGGAGGACGCTTGTCTCTAGTACATACATGAAAGTTTATCTGGGCCCTAGTTTCATTGAAGACTTCACACAATGTGGGAGGACTTAGGGAGATATTTCATAACGTGCATGGTGGACTTAGGTTTCTCATACGCTGCACGGTGGACATCAGTTTTCTGGTGTCCTCTGATGGTGCACATTGCTGGTACCTTTTGGATTTTCTGGCTCTGTCAGTTTGGCATGAGGAGGAGCTGGCTTAGCAATTGTACCACTGTTGATTGTGGAGAAAGTCGGAAGAAATGTTGTGTTACTTGCTTCAAAAAAAATAATCTAGTTCATCTTTGATACTACTCTTGTGTGGCTGTGTGTTTCTGTCATTACCTAGACACCAGGGGAGATGTTTTTCAGCTTGCTGAGCTTTGCCTTGTTTTTTGATACGGTTTTTTTCCCTGACTGCTGTCATCTCTCTCAAATAGTAATAAGCATTTCAGGATCGCAGTTCTTGTCCTCTTAGCCTGTTTGTTTTTCATGTTGGATTCTCTCCCTTTTCCTTGAAGTTTCCAGTTCCCCAGTCACCTCCACCCCTTCTCTAAGCATTTAATCTTGATGTCCTGCTTTAATTTTGTGTAGCAGATGTTCCTCACTTAAAAATCCAAGTTGTTCTCAAAATATTCCATGCTACTCCATTTTAACCTTGTAACATAATAAGCAGAGTAAGAGAGGGTGTAACCCTAACTGAAACGAACCATGTGTGCCTGTGCTGGGACTCTCTCCTCTCATCATTTAACTCTCCTCCCTTCACCCAATAAATTGTCCTGGAGAGTAAACTGCTTACTTTTGCACAGAACAACAATATTATTATTGAGCTAATAGGACTGTGATTGGACCCCAGATCAGCCACAGCTTTGAGGTGGATGTGCCCAGGCCCTTCAGCCCTGCTCTAGCAATCCTTGCCTACTCTGGTTTGAGAGAACTAGTTTTCTATTTCTGTGTTTTGATGGATTGTTTGGAGGAGAGCAGGGGTTTGCACAACCCAGTGAGAAGAGTGTTTAGACCAAACTGACTGTTCGCTTGCCCATACTTGAATGTCACAGCATTCACATAACACCTGGTGAGAGCAGATTCTGCCATTTCATGTGTATCAGTCAAGACGAGTAAAAAGCTGTTACCTTGAAAGTTAACCAGTGTGCACCGGTAATCACTAGCTTGTATGCAAACCATCACTGACTGTTCTGTTGCTGGGTGATGGTATGCATGCAGCTTCTTGGCATAGACCCCATTTTTGTTACTGACACACATTATATGTCTCATAGCTTCATGCATACATATTGAGTCATCATGTGTCAGTCATGTAATTACTTCCGAATAATTTGAAATGACTGTAGAATCATAATGTAAAAATCTATATGCAGATTCACATGCTCTGCTTAATTGGGTGTTTACTGCCTACTCTTCTACAAATCCATCCAAACCATGGATTGGTGAGTTGTGAAGACCAACGATAATTAAGCACATGATATATTCCATTCCAAATGTGAAAATCTTTCATTCGAAGTTGTGCATGAAATGAAAACATCAAACTCTGCTTTTAGCCAGTGTTCTGTCAGATGTAAAAAGAAATGCTAACAAAATCACTAAAACATAAAATAGGTAGGAAATAGTGTATATATGTAACTGCTAATAAATTTCTTCAATTCAGTATTACTTTTTGCTTTCACTCATTCACTAAAGTGAACCCACAATGTATCTGATATTACACTTTGAGGTATTTTGGGGTTTATTTCCATGATGGCAGATTGAGGGATTGTTTGGGGTTTTTTTTAAACTTGGTTTGAATTATTTTCTTAGGGTTTTAGTGTACAATGTAAAAGTTCTAGTAATATGATATTGTGCCAACTCATTAAATCTGATTCAAATCTTTAAGATGTGGTAATTGAAAAATATTTAGAGATTTGTGGAAAATCTTCAGATGTTTCATTATAAACATGCATGCAGAGCTGTGAACAGTTGGTGTGCAGTTTATATCCTCCTCTGCAATGCATAGCTTCATGAGACTTGTGAAAGAGATACAGGCAAAAGTTCTCATTGCTAGGGGTCCTGTGAGGGGCTCTTACTGAGCTGAAACACTGGATGTCATTTCACTTCATTAATAAAGCAGATGATGGTTCTCACAAAAAAAATTGCAGAACACCAGTCATTAGAATATACTCTAAAAAGTCATACAAGCAAAAACTTCGTCCAAAAAATTATCTCTGTTTTTTTTCTATTGACAAATAGCTCATACATAGAAAACGTAATGATATTAGTCTTCCTGTAGCAGCAATGTGTGTATTAAAAAACTAGAACATTAATATCTGGAAATGAACTGGCCACTATCCTATTTAAATTATACTGCCTGGCTCATACACTTAAAAAAATTGAAAATTTTTCCTTACAAGCTATCTGTAGATAGCAGCAGTCAGAAAGGAATTACTTACATGGAGACAAGTCTGCTAGTAGGAAGAAATTTAAAAAACAAAACAAAGCAAAAAAAAAAAAAAAGTATTATTTACATAATAAGGGGAATTTATGAACTTGACCCACTCTGCAAAAGTCAAGGTTAAGGACCCTTGTGGGCTCCAAGGACCCCTCTAATTTAATCAGCAGCAGCAGGTACCTGCTTCTGCTGTGCCATTTTGGCTTTGGGTATCTGAGTTGATGGTGGGCCAGGGGCAGTGGTTTTCCTCAGTTAGTTGTGACTTAGTGCAAGAATTTATCCGCAACCATGGACAGCCATGGCCTCACTATCTCCTCTTCAAAACTGGCAGAGCATCACGATTGTAATACCCAGCACAGGTATTTTGCCACCTTTGGAGCTTTTCTGAATGTGAGAAGAATCCCAGAGCACTGACTGAACATCTTCATGCCTGTAAAGAAGCCTGTGAGGGGAGGACAAAACTGGTGTCCTAAAATTGCAAACTATTTGTTAGATGTTTTCATCGTAATTCATTCAGGTAGGGGTAGAAGGTGGTTGAAGACCTTTCCTTTGAATCCACAAAATTGATCCTATAAACCAAAACCTGACTTCTTTGAGTCTCATTCCACAGTATTGGATTTCAGCCAGCAACAATTACTACAATAATGTACAGTCTAAAGTCCATATTTACTGGAATATGAGTATAAATGTTGTTTCTTACCCAGCAGGGTTACACAGGTAATAAATAGGAGGTGCATGTGGCATAAACTTTTTTCTTTATTATGGTTAGGGCAAAAATACCCAATTTCACTAAAAACACTTTTAGGTTGTGATGCTTCTCTCTTTTTTTTTTTTTTCTTTAAAGAAAGCAAAGATGTCTTGTTCCAATGTGTAAATTATTTATCTTTCTTATTTCAGAAGCCTGAAAATTAAGATCTGCAACTTTCCTCTTTCCTGCAAGGAGGAGACAAAAATGAATCTGAAATATTCCTGTTATGTGTCTCTGGAGGAATGTCAAGATAGACCAAAGAGCAAAAGTTTACTCTTTCTTCAAACTAGTTTTTATGATGAAATGTAGCTGTAAGGTTTAAAAGAAAAACAAAGAAAATAAAGGAAACAAAAAAGCAAGGTACAGTTTTTGTTGCTGTAGTGCAGAAAACTCTCTTCTG
Organism: Ceryle rudis; assembly: GCA_033439905.1. Classification (NCBI taxonomy): domain Eukaryota; kingdom Metazoa; phylum Chordata; class Aves; order Coraciiformes; family Cerylidae; genus Ceryle; species Ceryle rudis. The sequence continues at coordinate 42,004 of JAAGNO010019613.1, read as the reverse complement.
GGGGCTTATGCTGGTTTGTGGATAAAACAACATTGAAAAAGAGGAAAATTTTTCACCTTAGATTTTTTGACTTCTCTTAAAGGAGTTTACAGAGAATTTACTTATCTTGGCCATCTAAAAACTTGCATAAACATGATTATACTGTATGATCAAACCAGTTTGTCTCTGAAAAATACACTTTTGCTCCTGGCATTCAGGAGCTGAAACTACACACAGATTAACTGTACATTTTTGAGTTATCATCAAGCGTTGCTCTGGATGCATTTGGGCAACAGCCAAGCTTCAAGCAAGGAAGATATTAAGCAGAGAAAGAACAGAGCATGTATCTTGTAAAGGGTTTTTAATATATAATTTGTTTCCTTGCTGGGCAAAGATCTTCTGAAACACTTAAGCCATAGCTGTCTCATATTCATAGTTCTGTGTTTACCCAAAGCGTGTTACAGGCTATTCAGCTGATTATGTGCTTGTTGTGGTGAAGCTGGTTGTTCAGAGCGGGCACTGCTCCTTCTGAATCCTTGCTTTGCTCCTGTTCATGGCTAATGAAGCCTCCTGCTGTGCTGGCTCCCAACCTAGAGTTTTTCTTGTCCTGTCCCTGGCAGTGTGCAACGCCCAGTAACAATAGAGGAATGTCCATCAAGCAAGGATGCAACAAGGAAGAGCTTTGCTCTGCTTTGTTTTGCAGGTTTTAACCACCATACTTGTAAAAATGGAGTGTGTTTCTAGTTGGAGGGGTATTCAAACACATTAAATCCTAAATGGTGTGCTTTAATTTACTTCAGTGACTTACTTGTCCAGTTTTTTGTAAATCTGCAGCAAAACAAGCCTTAGGCATAGGATACTGCATTTAGCTTTTCAAGCTGCTGCTCCTTAGGAAACTCACTGACAGACCGTTGGTTCCTTCAATAACAAAAAATGCAACAGAACAATAGGTTGAATCAACACAATAGGCCATTGTTTGGTTTGGGGTTTTTTTAGGTAAAAAGCAGTGAAATAATGATGAGAGAGTTTATTTTCCTAGTGACGTTTCCCATCCTGTCGCTTTGCTCTGCTTACGCACGTCTGTACGTTATGGGCTTCTGCAATGTAGTTTTGGTTCCCTTCTACACAGACATATTTGGAGACTTAATTATCTCAGGAACTGTGTTGCAGTTGAGGGGTTTGTTTTGGTTTTTAAAATCATGCTTCATTATTTATAAACTTCAAAACTGTAATTATGGACAGAAGAGCAAACTGGGAACAATTAAAATAATTATCTGTGCCTTCCCTGGAGTAGCATACAAATGTCTGTTGACTACATTTCAGAACTGTTCTATTCCTATCATGGTCTCCCAGCACCATGGGTATTGCTGTGACAAGAAATTTAAACATAAAAAATAGAGCTATTTGATATTTTTGCCTGATTAAATGACAGAGCTTGTAACAACCTAGACTGTGAATGCTTTGATTACACTGGGGCAGGACAAATATTATCAGTAGAAAGTAAGATTCAGGTGTGGCTCTCACAGCTACTGAAGAGAGATTTCTGATATTTTCTATTAAATTGTGCCCCAAAATACAACCATGCTATTCTTACACATAATAGGGTTGAAATTTAGTCTTGCACACATTGAGCTGTCTAACCTAGAAATAGCCAAAGACTTTTGGAAGAAAATAAGTGTTCTTTCCAGCCATAGTTTTCTTAGTAACATCCTTATCAGAAAAATAAATGTTTTCCCTCCATCTTGTCCAGAGAAATTTAGAAAACCATAACCATGCCTTATTAGTAGTCACTGTGGTTCCCCCACAGCTATGTTGCTTTATAAGTAATTTTAAACTGTTGCTTGATACCCGCACACCTTCTATAGTGTAGTCTCCATGTTGTCCCTTTAGGCCACACACACTGGGACAGTTCATGTGACCCATCAGTCTCTCCCTAAAACATCATTCCAGTTAAATTAGTTGAGAGTCGACAAACATCTTGTAATTTTTCTACTGTTATATGCACATGATTTGTTACATTGTTCTGATAGCTTCAATAGTTCAAGGAAAGCTGGAATGACCCTCTTTCCTTTTGTCATGGCTTTTCTCCCACCCCATCTAGTTAATTATCTGCAAAACCTCTTGACCTATTACATTTTGGTCCTTCATTTTACATCTTAGTAGAAGATTTATTAAAAATAATCCACACTGGTGTGCAGGTTGTTTCACTATACAAAAAGATGAAGCTATTGGCCATCAGCTGAGTTGCTGATGAAACTGCCACAGTACCTTCCTTGGGGCCACCCTGGTTCCAAGGCCTTTGTCAAGAAGGGTTAAAAAAACCAAACAACTCTTTAAGGTGTTATGGGTAGGTGTGTCACTTGTGGTTACATGAATGTGACTGCAGGTGTGGGACTTCTGCTGTTGTATCTGCTCTGAATGATTTTGTCACACAGCAGAAACAAAGCTTTATAAGGCAGCTTGCCATGCTTACCCCTACATTTGCTGTAGCGTGTGAAGAACTATTCACTTGTTTATTATCAGAAGATCTGCTTTTTGTAGTGACTGAATACTTTGTTATTGCTACCGCTGAACTACTTCTATAATGACATTGAAATACTTCAGACTACATACAATGGGTTTCTTCACTGGTGTTTTAAAACTTAAAATCACAGAATTTCAGTGCCATGAACATGAAAATAAAGTGTATGTTTGTGCTGATGTTCAGTCTGCACAAGTGGCGCCTGTCTCAAGTCTGAATTCATTAATAAAGTACACCAATTATTTAATACTGTTCTCTCTCTACCATCTCGTCTATTTAAATAGTGACTTTTTTTATTATTATTATTTCTTATAAGCCATTTAGCCCTGTCATGCCCCTGTCTCCAGCTAAACACAACTACACCAAGGAGCTCAGCTACATCCTGGTCAAGTACCAGACATGAGCAAGGCTTGGGGCTCTTTCCTGGGTCTCGGGAAGCCAGGAACGCATTTGGTCCCTGGCACTAAAAGGGCCACTAAAAGGCCTCCACTGCATGGAGGGTTGTCCACAGGATCTTCTCCATCAATACAGTCCTTTTGAAGTTATTTTTTGCTTAGGGAAGGACACACAAGGCTGTGTGCATCCTGTCCTGGTCCCAAAATATCTATCTGTTGCCTCTGGTCCTTTGCATTAAAGACTGGATCAGATGCAAGCGTCAGCTGGACACACAGGTTAAGATCCCCTGCTTGATAGGGTTGAAATGGAAACACCAAAAGCCTCTTCAAGGATTTGTCCTGAAAACAGGACTGCTGCACTATACATGGCACCCTGCACTGTAGATTTAAGGCCAGAGTGTTTAGGTAACATAAGCTTAATTCAAATATTTCCAAAAGTGTAGTCATAGTAGTATTCCCCTGCTCCACGGCACATCAGTGTAATATTTTGCATATATACAAATGTGAGGAAGTATGTTTCCATGTCTGCAGGTTTTGCGTAAAATCTTCAATATTTGCCTCCGAGTAAACTTTTTAACTTAACCTTTGAGTAATGATTAGGATAGAGCTAGACTGTTACATGCCAGCATAGGCTCAACTAGACAAGACCCTGAAGAACCCTTTTGAATCAAGTCAACTCTGCACTGGGTGATCTCCAGGTCCCTTCCAATGTGAACTGTTCTGCTCACCTATGAGCTGTGATGCTTGCAGAAAAAGTTAGCACTGAGGATGCACAGAGCTGAAATATACACATACTATAGGGACTGTAAGAACTTTCCTATGCAGAATACTAAGAAAAAAGAGCATGGATCAAATACAGGTCATGCTCACTTTTTTTGCAATATGCTCAATCAAGGTTTAAGTTATGACATTTTAAAAGCTGTTTCCCACTGGAAAATTCCCATCATGGTATTGTAACTCAATTACCATCAACATCTGGTCAGAGTTAGATTACTAGTGCCAAAGAAGATTTCCAGCTTTTCAGGACACAGCCTGTTAGTTGCCCCTACAACACAGCACCTGCATGTTCTCATCCCATGCACAGTTTATATTTATTCTCCAGAAAAATTTAATTACAGCTGTATTTGTATCAAACCTATTATATATGTGACATGTAACTATGCCATTATATGAACTTTAGGATGTTTCCTTCCAGTTTCATTTTTGCCAAAATGCTCAAGGGGGAATGCAAGAGGGGAGAAGAAAGCATCATGTCTGACTTGTGGCATCTGACCAGCTCCTACACAGCTTTCAGTCAGCTAAAATCTCTGCAAGGAGACAACATCCCTGTATTTGCTGGTTCCATGGCCTTGGTTGTAACAGATACTCCCACTTGGCTCCAGCTCATCTGGAGCATGTATCACTTTGGTGTCTCCATTGCAGGCAGAAAAAACCTGTGTTTGCCAACCTGTTTTTTCAGGTGTTTGCAGTAATGGAACTCCTCCTGAGGAAGGTTTCTGGGGTAAACAACAAAACCAACATCTCATTACTCCAATCAGCCCCTTCTTGACATTAGCCTAAGGTAGCAGTTTAATGAACCAAGCCCTTCGCATTAGTTTCATACAGTTACTGATCTTTTTTCCTATGTTTAGTAAGTTCAGTCACTGTCTTTCAGTATTGGGTATTGGTGCCTGGTGAAAGCTTGCTGTTCATCCAGGATGAAACCCAATCTCCTTCCACTTTTGGAGCTACTGCAAATCAGACGGATTTTCAGTCCTGGTTTGTTAGTAATAACCAGGTATGCAAGGTACTTAAGTCTCATTAGTAAGTTGAAAATGAAAAAGAATAAATAAAAGATGAAAATTAATGAAGAAGGCAAATGAAGGAACAAAGCACAGGAATCAAATTTTCTCCTCTGGGACAGAATTGTACGAAAGCAGCAGATGTAAACTGAGATGAGTCTGAGACATTATTTCACTAAATCTCACTTGAAAAATTCCTTTAAATTGAGTGGTATATAACTTACCACCAACAGTTTTGAAGGCAACTATGTAAAAAAATCCCCAAAGTATGTTTATCTGTGTAATTTCAATTAAAATAAAATAAAAGTAATCTAAAATATCTTCCGAGGATATACTTGGAAAGTTAACACTATTGGAGAAGACCCAGAGTCAGTGCTTTAATTCATAGCCAGCATGCTGTTTCACATCAATTCTTCCTCGCAGTGTTGGCTACCAGATCCTGAGAAATGGGAGGAATATCTTACATTGAACTTGTGCCCACCATCACCTCTAGCAACTGCAGGGAATTGACAGGGTGACAATCACTGTGGAGCCAAGGAGGAGGCACCAGTCTCAGATTCCTGCATTTATTGAGTCCTCCTTATATGTACCTCCTCTGTGGTGAGTCACTGCAACAGATAACCTCACCTTCTCCTAAATTAGGACATCTCTATCCCATGACTGCATTTACTTAGCAACAAACAAACCACACATCAGCTTGGAACCAGAAATGGAAGAGTTATACCTGGTATGACCTTATGATTTAAACATGGGACCTGTATAGACAACCTGCAATTATCAAACTGATATAGTCATGAGCTGTTTAAAAGACAGATGGTCTGTTTTGCAAACGCTTCAGAGAGGACCAACAGCATCATCACCCTAACACCATGCTGGGGGAAAGAGTACAGGACCTATGTGGAGAAAGGTTCCCTAAAGTACTACTTTTCTGCTGGTACTTTAGTTCTGTCCCTTTAAGTGCCAACAAAAAAACCAAACCAAACCACAAACACCCCGAAACCTCACAGCATCCCAATGAGAGGATCCCATCAAATTCATGTCTGTGAATGGATTCTTACCCCAAGCATCTCTAATACTTGAGTTTTTCCACTGTGTGAAGACAAGAGGTAGGAACAAACTGTCAGGAAAATACCCTATTTAATCCTGTATAAGGGATGATGAAGTGAACCTGCAGAGCCACATCCAAACATTTATAGATACAAGTCTGGATACACAAGAGCAAGTAGGCTTGCATACTTAGGAAAACATGTTTGGGGAGGACCTTTCCAGTTCATAACTCCTGTGAAATGACAGTGGTACCCAGCTGTAGGGGGCAATGAATGCTGTAAGAGCCATACCTTACTTAGTGCATCTGAAATGAAAAAGATCTGAGTAACCATTTGTGCATACATGTGAGTCTTAAATTCAGCAGCATTTTACCTTTTGACCTTGAATTTCACATTGCTGTAACCAGCTTGACTTGAGCCAGAACAGCTACAGAAATGTTTATAGCCATTCACTGCAGCAAGATTAATAAAAGCCTCTCCTGGATCTTGCAACCAGTGTCTGAGGACCATTCAGACACAATCAACACTGGAACCAGTTCAGCTGAAGCTTCCTCACCACAGTCATTTGCCATTGTGGTACCAAGCTCCAGGGCTGGCCAGAGCACCCTCCCCACAGTATTTACAAACAGGGAAAGTCCTGCACTCCACAGCCCACGACCAGGTGAAGACACAGGATGCTTAGTATGTAGTAAGACTTACACAGCAGATTTTAAAAACAAACAAACAAAACCACCTCTCCCAAGATTTTTAAACTTAAATGCTGAACTCAAAAAAAACCAAAACAAAACCAAAAAAAAAAAACCCAACCACACACAAAAAAAAAGAAAACCCACACAACAACAACACATTTTAAATTCTGGATGCCTTGTTTAAATGACAGTGGCCAGTAGGCATTTAACAACCAGAATTTATAACATACAAGTATCAATACTAGCTGGCTCAGCCATTGTTTTGTTAGGCCCCATACTAGCTATTATCAGTAGAAACTGTGAGGTTCAGCCAGAAACTTTTAGTTAAGCTGGCAGATGGGTAAGGTGGGCCAGGGTGATCCCTGAGCATCACAGTTTGTTCACTAACAGTCACCAAGGACCACCCAGCTTTGCATCCCAATATGATTGTTGTGAATAAAGTCAAGATTCATATAATCCCTGCATGTACCCCTACAATGTACTTAGTGTGTTAACAAAACACCAATATAAAAGCATTAGCAAGTTAAACATCAACTATCAAGGTTGATGTTCAAGGTGATCTTGAAGGTATCTTCCAACCAAAGATACTCTGTGATTCATTCCTACAAAGTGAGTTGCTTTCCCTCTTCAGCAGGGCATACATTCAACAAATACTGCATTTTACCTATTGTTACACAATTTCTAATAAGTGGAACACCTTTATACATTCCCAAAAGGGACAAAAATATTTCAAAATCTGTATAAAGGAGGCATTATTCCAAGATTTGTGCCAAATATGGTTCTTATTGAAGTAAACAGAACTGGTAACACAAAATATCCAGTTATTAGCTATAACCTCCATCTCCTCCTTTGGCTGCCTATGCAACATCGCAGATCCATCTTCTAGGATGTTAAGATTCAGGTAGCTCCAAGATAATTTAAACCAATTTTTAAAATATAGGTGAGGATTCCAATATAGAGTCAGCAGGTTATAAATCTGTCTTTGTTCTAAGAGAATTATTTTAAAATTATTTTAAATAGTCACATATACCATTCATTAAGATTTGGTACATGTGCTACCACTAAACACACTGTTTGCACATAGCCATTCAGAATGGAAAGGACCTCTGGAGGTTCCCAAGTCCTACCACATGTTTGAAGTTTTACTTAACAGCAAGTAGAAGTTCTTAAAGTAAATGGTTACTTTCATATACAGATTTAGAGACAAATGTGACAAAGCCAGGTCACACATTTTAAGGTCACTTACCAGTTGTAAATGGGAGGGCTTGCTCATTCATGTGAAGTGCTGAAAAACCAAAGGCTTGTTCCAAAGATTTGATAGCCAGAATCAACACAAGCAAATGATCCAACCACTCTGGACCATGGAGGCATTACAGCTCTTTCCCTACTGCTTCTCAAAGGGAAATATTCAGACTGCTAACATGCTCATTTGTTTGAATGGGATATCATAATTCAAGCCACATCCTGCAGACTTTAAGAGCACTAACCTGATCTCTTCTTTCAAACCACCAGAGAGGAAAACAAACAAACAAAAAAGTCTAAATACCTGAAGGAACCAGCTCTCACTCCACCACCCAAGCCCTCAGGTGGTTTAGGTTTCTCTAGGACAACCAAGGTCTGTTAGGTGCAAGTCCTCAGCCCTGCCCATAGCTCCTGAGGGTTTACACAGGGATGATGAAAGGTCAATTTGCTCTTTGAAAGACTCTCAGTAAATCTCGTGCAGCGATGTATATTCAAATGCTGATGCTTCAGTGCCAATCAGCAATCTGAGCCAGCAGGACACCTCTGATATATCTCAGGAGCAGCAGCACACCCCTTTTATAACGTGCTTGACCACAGTCCATCCCTCTGTGACAGTTCAAATAATGGTTCAGCTCAGAGCTGCAGGCAGCTAGGGATGGATGTATCAGTTCCCACTTCTTCTGGAGCCCCTTTCCCTCAAGGGATTAGCCAAGGACAAGCTGGAAGTGAGCCCATGTCACACAAGGTGGTGGACAATCGCTGCGTGCCCCAAGATCATCTGCTTCCCATGGACATGAGGAAGACAGTGGTGCCAGGGTTTTGCACTATCCTAGCATTGCTTCTGTCTGAAAATGTACTTCTTACGATGAGATTTTTGCATTATCTTTTTTTTTTTTTTCTAAAATATCTCAAACTTTCCCATTGTATAGAGATTTTTTTTTTCTCTTCTTGTCATAGGCCTTGGACTCACCTTGTCATCTTGCTTGGTACCCTCTGCCACAATTTTCCAGCCAGTCTAGGATTCAAGTCATTCTTACAACAAGCTTCTTATCTGAAATATTACTTTTTCCTCATGGCTGTTGGTCCCCCAGGTTTCTTTCTTCCTGTCACACAGCATCTCCTCAGCCCACAGGGAAGCAGCCAATACCAGCCTGAAGCCACACAAGGACCTTAGTTTACACTGGTGGAAGAGCTAGCAGTCACAAAAGCATCCTGCAGCCCTGCTCAAGTGATCCGACAGCTGCCCGTGTAGGACCAGGCAGGCAGAAAACAGTTGGCAGTAGGACCTCTGGCTGGTTTGGGGCGGGGGGGCAGGTGGGCAAATGAGGTTTGCGGGCTGCCAGCTGCAAGGCCGTATGGTGAGAAGAGCTCTACTCCCAAAGCTGTGGTGGGACAGAGGTTTTGGTCACCCAGCTGTTGGTCAGAGTTAGGTTATTGGTTTGGTGGGCAGCAGTTGCCCTTGCTGCAGTGGAGGCAGCAAAGCTGTGGTCCCTCCATCACCACCTCCTGCAAAAGCAGATGGGTGAGTTTAAACCACCATGTCTGGGTGCTTCAGCCCACACAGACAATCTTGACTAGAGCAGGTGGGACTGTGGCTGCAGGAAGCACTCCATCAGCTGTCCCATGGTCAGAGATACAAGGAAGCTGCTGGGAAACAGCCATCGCAACTGAATCCTTCCTTCCAGACAGCTCTGCCTGCTGTGCCAGCCCTCCCAGTGCCAACCAGCACCATAGTGCTGCAAGCCACAGCTCCACATGTGCCTGGGCTTATCCCGAGGCTAACTGCCCCTCAGCCCAGCCTGGACAGGGCTGCCATCTGTGCCACCAGGGAAACAGCTCATGGGTGCCTGAAGAGGTGGCTGGTACTTCAGAAGGCTGGATGGTGGTTCAGGACTTAGAAATCCAGCTCTGACTTCAAGATACCGTGACTTGGTACACAGGTGTTTATCAAAGTGTTCCCATAGACCTAGACATAGCCTGCCTGTTTTGCAAATATAGTGCTGTTATTTCAGTATCTCTTGCAGCCTGTTTAGTAAGTCAGTGGTGCCTGGTCCCCAGCCTGTGATAAGCATCACTGAGGGCTTGTAAACTCAGAGAGGGCAGCAAGAAAGGGAAAAGAAAACTGCAATTTACTCACAGTCATGTGCTTTTCCTCTGAAGTCATTATCCCACTGCCAACTCCCTTGGCATTCAGAAAGTATCTGTATTTAATCCCTGGTCTTATTCAGTATGCAAAATAGCTCGCCTTGAGAGTCTCATAGTTTAAGCTCCTTTGGATAATTACTACCAACTAGACTAATAGCTGGCAAAGGTCAAGTTGTTGGTTATTCAAAGCAGGATTTCCCCAGGTTCCCAAAAAAACTTCTACTTGACCTTTGACTTGTTTGCTGCAGCATGTGGTTGATTTTGCAACTGGTAATGGCTCTTACACACACCTTTCACGTGTATCAATGTGAACTGGAAATAGCCATCTCACTCAAACCAAAGACATATGATAGCACAGATCACCTCCAAAGTAATATTAAGTAAAATTTGTATCCCTCCATCGCACTTTGTATATATTTGCATATATTAAATTATTCTAACTTACAAAGAAGGGAAGGGAGCTTGTTAGCTTTATTTTTGTCTCAAGAAAATTGATTTTATGTAACCATGATATGTTTGCATGCTTGTCCATCTCCCAGTATTGAACCTGTCTCTAAACAGTAAATTAGACAAACAAGCAAATTACTATAGATTTGATGAAAACAAGGAGCTAGTGGGAAAGGAAGGTATGAAATGGAGACAGCAAAGAGAGACAAGATCCTTTCCAGGGTGACATAGAAATTTATAAGGAAAAAGACCCTTCCCAATTCCACTTCTCACTGGGATACACTTTCATTACATGGAATATTTTAATTATTACATATTTCTGCTTGTAATTCAATTATTATATTTTACAGCCAAGAATTTTACTGACTTAAGTTTGTAAATCAGTTGCAAAACAAGATAATGCTCATAAAATCCTAAATTGCTACAATCCCACAAGTAGGGCCTTTACACAGCCCTGAAAATGGGTCACAATCGAGGAGCAGGAGATAAAACAGCTGGATCTTATTGTATCTCACTGACAGAAAATGATTAAAACAGGGCAAAATGACTTCACTGATCATTTTTCAACCTGTACAGACTGAGAGACTGCAAAAATTTTGTTCAGAGGAGACACTTAAGCTCAGGAGCTCAACGCTGCTCTGATACTTAAATCCCATCAACTTTTTTTTCTTTTGAGAAGCTGGATACAATAAAATGTAAAGTTCTTCATCAAAGTTTAAACAACATACAGAAGAAGTCTCAGTTTCCAGCCCTTCATTGCCCATACTTTCAGGAGAAATTGAGGGCTTCTATATCAAGACCTTGGAAAGACACTAAGAAAATATGGTTTCATGGACCAATAAAAAAATGAGTCTTGGCATCATGTTTCAAGTGACTGTATTTTCACCACACCTGGCAGGATCCTGCCAAAGCCCAGATGCGGGAATAGGAACTCTTCACCTTCCCAGCCCCACAGCCCCATGGTGCTTTCCTCCGTGGCTCATTCCCACCATGTGCCCCAGCAAGGGGACCTCCCCACACCCCTACAGCTTCTTCCCCCAACTCAAGGGCAGGCAACCGCTGGAACATGCTGTACTCATGGGAGCTGATGGGCAGTCCCAGCCTCTTGCTTCTGTTTGCTCACTTCTGCTTTATGGCCAGAAAGAGACATCCACAGCATTTCAGGGTGCAACGCAGCTACAGCAGGGAAGGAGCAAAATCGAAGGGGTAACTCACAAGCTAAATGAGTTATAGGAGTAATAGACCTAATAAATCACTCCTTCTCCTCTCTGAGGAAACAAGATTAGTAAGTACATTTCTTTGCACGTGGGAGAGGTTCCATCCATGCTTATCCGCTCTGTGATGTCTGGGAAAGCAGTGCTGATATTTTTGCTCTCTGTTCTCCAGTGCTTTGCAATGCCCCAGCCATGCCCTGTGCATTCCCCGTGCGCCTGGAGCAATCAGGCAGCTCCAGGGGCATGCAGCCCTGCATGACCCACAGATCCCTCTTTCTGGGGAGCCTTGGCCAGAGGCAATGAGAAAGTGCTTCTGATGGAGAAGAGAATAATTTATAAATGACATTTCAGTCTGAACATTTTAATCATGGAGATGTGTGTAATTAGAAATCGTCTGCTCATGATCAATACACAGCTACTATTAGGGCATAATGCAACAGCTTCTTAGCACTCTGAGTGAATACTGGTCAGATTGCTGCTGCACCAGTGGGTGTGCAAATGTTTCCAACTGTTAAGTGCATCCTTGTGTCTTTCATTTAGACCATCTGAGATCTGTGTAGCTACTGTCAGTACAAAAAATGCTGCTATATACCAGCCACACACAAAGAAGAGTAGGAAAAGGCAGATCCATCACACAACTTTAAGCTTGAAAAATACTGTTTGTGTTGTTGCTTCAGGTGTACTCTGTAGTCCTACTTTAAGATAGAGCATTGCACGTAATTTACTAGCTCTTAAAATGAGGGCACACAGCAGGGAAAATATGTTCACCTTAATTATGATACTGACCCTTATTGCAGAACAATTTAACAACTGTGAAAACCAGTTTGCCAATCACTGTTCACAGGCCTAAGGGACAGAGGAGACAGTACAGCAAAGAATTGGGACCAGGGGATTTGATGGAGGAGGCAAAATGCATCTGTTTCTATGAGGTGAAAAGGCTCGATATTTTTACTGTCATACCAGTTGATGTGTGATATATTTATCTTGGCCCCAGGAGTCGCTCCCCCACACTACCCATGACATTTAGACCTATGTAAGGCTCAGTCTGAATGCCCACCTTTAGACTAGAAAGCTGATTAAGAAGGCCAAGGCTGAGGCTTGTCAATCACCTCATTTGCAGCAATGGTCCCTCCAGAGGGTCTTGTTGCTTGGCATGTGGTCCCACCACTACACTGAACACACAGCTTAACCCCTGCCTGCAGAAGTTCAGCAATGCCAGCAGGGCAGGGGTGTGTGTGTGTTCTTTAATTTATCTTTTAATTCTAATGCCTCCCTAACGGAGGCAGAGAGGGGTGTGGAGGGTTCCCATGATGCCATGAGCACAGCTGCCCCTGCAGCCTTCCCCAAGGGACAGCAGGAGCCCATGTCTGTCTGCTTTGGGGTCCACAGAGCCACATGGGAGGAGCTTAGGTCCTATGATCAGGAAGAGGTGAAGCACAGGTAGGTTTGTGTCCCTGTGTCAATGTCAGGAGGAGATACAACTTATTTGTCTGTTGAAATGACTGGGAGTAAAAGAAATTTTAAAATCACCTTCTTGTGGCTTGATGCATGATTGTTGGACAACACTTTATGAGATGAGAGAAAAATTAAGATAATAACCCAACATTTGGAAGACTCTTCAGCAAAGGTGGGGACTCCATTTTGTAGCCAGTAATGTGCAGCTAGAGGACAGTGGGAAAAGAACAAGCGTGTACACAGTCAATGGGATGTGCGCTCCTGTCAGTGGAAGCAGAGGCATTCAGCATTACAGAAGTTTACACACCTGATTTTTCAGTTCAAAAAATAATCAATTAATTGGTTGATTTCAAAAGCATTTAAAATATTTTGACCTACTTAAAATATTCTGGTGAATTAAAAAAAGTCTGTGTAAATCTTGAAATTTTGAAATTAAGCTTTTTTAAAAAGAAACCTTTTAAATTAAAAATGGTACTTTTCAAGACCATAACATCAGATAAAAACAAACAAACAAAACAAAACAAACCCCAAACCACCACCAACAAGAAAAACCCAGTTATATTTCAGCATCAAAAAATACTGAAAGGCGAAGATAAATTCAAATCTTGGCTGACATTTTCAGAGTGAAATAAAAATATTAAAGGGTAAATTATGTGGATCTTTTCCTATTTGCCTAGTCTCTGTAAAAAAGGTGACTTGAATGCACCTTAGATGTTATCCAAAATCTTTTACCACTGCCTTGGAATCACCTATAGCCTGATTCAGTCTACTGATCAATTATGAGCCCTGCCCCTGACACCCTCCTAGCCCTGCTGGGCCCCGGGGAAGAAAGGAAGATGAGGCCATGGAGAAGGTGTTTAAAGATGAAATCAAAGGCAAGGTCACCAGGAACGTGGTTTTTTTGTTTGAATGTAGGGACTGACGTGGTGACAACTTGTCGTCTTTCATCCCTCTGCCTAGATTTTGACCCAAATTCCTTTTGAGTTCTTGATCAGTGCTTTGATAAAATGTATAGACTTGATAAGACTTATGTCAATTTTATCCTATTGAACCAAAGCTCTAGGATAAGATAAAAAGATATTGTTGCTGAAAGATGAGAATGATTTCTTCCCCACAGATACCTCAGTCATTGCTGGTAGGTATGAGGTTTTAATTATCACAGGCACGTAAGAAGCATTGCGCTTACACAGGCAGTATCAGATGTTTGAGGGGGTTTTATTTAAAGAAAAATGAGCGACTCGAGCAAAAGCATGTTTCAGAGAAGACAAAACTTTTCATAAATTTGCTTTTCAAGATGCAAAATAGAAATAAATATATTTTAATGCTCATTTCAGAAGAGGGGGAAGATTTACTTTCTCAGGTTTTTATGATTTCCACAGGAAAATGATAGGAAATGGTTGGACTTCTTTCACTTTTTAAATACTTTAAAAAATATATTTACTGCCTGACATCAGTGGATGAATTGAACAGATAGAGAGGAAACTAAAGTTCACAATGAAGCCAAGTTTTCTGTTAAGGCTGAAGCACTTTGATTTTAATTTTTCCATCAAAATCACGGAGGACTAAAGTCTCCAGGGTGTAACAAAACCGGATCCTTTTCCTCAGAAAGGATAAGATGAGGATTCCCATCAACAGCTGTAAGCAGCATGACATGGGGGTAAGGGTGGCTCTTTGGAGGGACACATCTTGGGGCACTGATTCTAGGTAAGTCTAAATTCTGCTGCATTACCACCTCCAGACACCCAGTGAGCCCTGGACGCAGGCAATGTGAATGAATGCAAAGCATTTTTTGCTGAGCTTTGAGGACTGGGGTACGGTGTCAGTGCAGACCTGCTCTGCCTTCTCTACATCCTCAAAGCTCATAAAAAGAAAAATCAGGCAGATGGCCCCTCCCCCTGCCATCCTTGGTGAGATCTTATCCCCAGCCAATCAATAGTGAAACTCCTACTGCTCTCAGAGGAGGCAGGATTTCACCCAGAAATGTCATCTGAACTTTAATTAGAGACCATATCCCAGTGACTCGCAAAATGTTGTCATTCATTGATCAGAAAGACGGAAAATTTTGAGAAATCTCCATCCCTTGGGACGTTTAATGAATGCAATCCAACTATTCCACTCTCTTCAGCCCTGAAGGCTACAGAAGCATTTTTTCCCTTGTTATGTCAGTAGCTGCAACACCTCTGCTTTCCATCAGAAAAAAAACAATCTCTGAATTTACAAGTTTCCACTATTTATAGTCCCTAGAAGTCTATTAACTGTGCATTTCGTAGGTAATGCCGTCACATGAAGCTTAATTTGCTGAGTATGATGTTTCCCTTCCATTGTCATATTGAATTACAAGTAATTATGGTTTTAGTCTAACGTAATAGGAAACTATGGTCATGTAATTATTTACCCAATGAGCTGCACTAACTGTGTATGAACTGTATCTGCAGTATGAGATCCAAGGTTTAGATCAATCTGTGGCTTCCTAAAACATGAGTAAGAAAAAGGTACTATAATGTCATGAATAAGCAAATTTAAAGGCCACCATTTAAATATATAACTAAAAAATAAAGCAGCTAATGGAAGTAAGAAAAATGTAAACCAATGGGAGTATAAAAGATGTACTCCAAACTTTAGATCATGTCAAGTGGTACCTTTTCATTCATGCCTAATATTCTAAAAATATTTCCTTAGAAGGTTCTCAAAAATACTGAATAAAATCCTTGAAATCTTTCTGAACAAGGAGCTTCAAAAATCTAGTACAACTGAAACAACACTCGATTTTCCAATCACTTTGTAGGAAAAAAAAAAAAGATAATTGGATGATTATTCTTGCTCACAGTAAATACCCTAAGTCAACAGTCATTCAGCATTATTGTCTCTCTGTTCTGTTTTGTTTCCCCTCCCCCCATTTCTTTACTACCACTGCAAATTGTTCAGAACAATGTAAGGAAGGAGGCAGCTATATGGGCAGCATCCTTCAGAGGTGACCTAGGACACGTGGTGGTACGTAGCCTCCACAAGACCAGAAGAGCTTGGCAGGCTGCTAATGGAGCCACTGCTTAAGTTGCTATATCCGGGGGGGGGGGGTTGGGTTCATTTGGTCCTCAAACCGAAATTCCATCACACGACAAGTTGGGAAATCGCTTCTTTCTGATCATTTCTTTGTGGTTACAGGGTTGGGTTTGGTTGATGTTGTGTGTTTTTTTTGTGTTGTTGTTGTTCTTTTCTTTTCTTTTTTCTTTTTCCGGGCTCTTACAACACGGCGGGTTTGATATAATAACCCACCCACACGTTCGTGCTCTGTATTTATAGATATTTGATGGTAACACGCTGGTTTATAAGGCGAGATAAACGCCCACGCGCGGGGAAGATCGTATCGAGCGGGTTTACGGTCGGGTCCGCATGTGCGAAGTGTGTAAACGCGAGCAAATAAAACCTAAATTCCTCTTGTTGCACAGATTTTATTTACGCCCTTCACACGATCGTGCTCAACACCTCGGAATTAAACGCCCCTATAAATAAATTAGGGAGAGTTTAGGGCAACGGGGTTTCCATTATTATTTTTTTTTTTTTCTAGTGGGATCCTGGGTTTATTTTATTTTTTTTGCCTCCACCTGTCGAAGAAAATCTATTCCCCGAAAGTCCATCTCAATAACACGTGGCAATTTTCCTATAATCCTTGTTACAAATACGAGCAGCGATTGATTTCCTCTGGTTTAGACCGGGATTAAAACAAAACCAAAACAAAACAACGTAAAAAAAAAAAAAAAAACCAAAACCCAAAACCACACACAGACAAAAACCACCAACAAAAAAAGCATCCCGGAGAGTATAAATCATTCCGTTATTCCAGCTCCACATCCTAAAAATGTTTCTCAGCATTGCGAGTGGCTGCAGGATGACAATAAGTCAAGGGGAAGGAGAAAAACCAATATATTTGGGGGTTGTTTGGGGGGTTCTAGGCCTGGCGGGGCGGCGGTGGGAGCCAGCCCGGTAACGGGAGCCAGCCCGGGGAGCGGGGAGCGGGGCTCAGGGAGGGAGAGCAGACGGATTTCAGGCTGAAAACAATAAAAGATCCCATTTCTGTAATCATGTGGTTCCAATAAACACTCATTGTTTGCTCATAAAATGTCTTTACGACTCGCCGCCGTACGGGCAGAGCCTCCACACAACGGGATTTTCCCAGCGAACAAAACGAAGGCAAAACCGCCTCTTTCCCTCTCCTTTTTTTCTTTTTTTTTCCCCTTCCTTTTTCCAATCCCCCCCTTCCGCATCCCATCCACGAACCCTTTATTTATTAGGAAAAAATAAATAAACAAATAAACGGGGGAAGAGCCGCTTGGCTCAAAGGCAAAGCCGGAATAAAATCCCCTTGGCGGGGGAAGGGGAATCGCAGCGCTCGGTTTTGTTCAGCCGATAATTTCCAGCCTCAAAGGCAGGCGCAGGGATTTACTCGATTTCTCAAAAGAAAAGGGAAGGCAACTTTAGAAACTTGGCTTTTTTTCCCCCTCTCTTCCCCCCCCAGTCTTTTTTTTTTTTCTTTATTTACCCCCCCCCCCCCAATGACATTTAACACATCGCCACCAGAACTTCACAAACCGCTCTCGCTAATTAACCTCTTGCCAACGCGCGATGGAAATTAAAATAGAGGAGGCCATTTTTACTTAAAAACCACCAGAAATCAACAACAACAAGAAAAAAAAAAAAAGACAGAAGGGGGGGAAAGGCAGCAAGGAGGAACGTGACGACCCCCCCCCCCCCCCCCCCCGCCCCCCCCCTT
>JAAGNO010019613.1:0-24222 GCA_033439905.1 Ceryle rudis | reverse complement strand
GGCGTGGCGACAGGTGCCTGCCGGGGGAGTTGTGCGTGTGGGCGGGGGCGTGAGGGGGGGGCGGGTCTGCTATTACTTTTATTTTTAAAATAGCTTACAGTTTAGCTTAATTTCCTCTGACAGAGTGATATCCCGTATTCTAGTGCTGGCAAGCTTCTAAAGGCCTAGAAGCTTGGCTGAGTACATGAAATTTTAGATAACCATCCAAAACACTTCTGAAAGCAGAGGGCTCTAAGCACTTTCCATTTTTTCTTTATGTCAAAAGTATCATATGAGCAACCTCTCACATTGAGTTCCCTTAAAGCTGGGCCAAATTTCCAAAGTGCAAAGCCTCACAAAGAAATTAAAACAGTTAAATATCATTGTTTTGATCCTGTCTGCAAATTTGGGTACAGATTCAGGATTTCTTACCCATTCATTCTACCCTACTCAGTTAACAGAAAACACATTGCTGCAAGGGGAAGGAAAAGGCAATTAAAAGGGAAGATGTCCCAGCTGACTCTCTGGAGAGAAGGAAATTAGTATCACAAATGTTGTTCCCCTTTTGCACTGATATTAATTTGATACTTGAGCAAGCATTGCCGACTTGAGTTTTTCAGGACTGAAATAATTCACTTCCTTGGCAAGATGTGCCAAGTAGCCCAACTGTAAAAGGACAAATGGTTCGTTTAATAGGAGTTTTCATCATATTGCCTCATTGCTTGACCTCCAAATGTGCAGAGATGCTACAGTATCCTTTAAACTGTGAAAGAATGCCTTTGTGCTATTGTTTCTGAGATTCGCAATGGATTTTAGCTACGCAGTGTGTATGCAATGTTAAAAACATCCACAAATATATAAAATTACGCAGTCTAGCTTGAGGACCCACTATGGTCAAGCAAATAAACCTAACATTTAAAGACAAAACAAAGTACATGCCCATATGAAAAACTGTTACTGTCCACATCAGGAAAAATATGTGTTCAAAAAGCAAATTGCTTAAGATTAAAACTTTGCTAATGCTGACAGCTGTGTGCCTGCAAGGGCAGTGGCATGCAGAAAAGTTGTAAGAAAGATAGCCCCCATTCCAACTTTACTTCCCCACAGCCCTCCGAACAGAAGCAATTTTTTTTTTTTTTCCAGTGTAAACCTAAATCATGTTCTCCCGCAGCTCCAGGAACACGTGTACCCACCCGGGACTGGGCGGGGAGGAAGCGGCAGCTGCCACGCTGCTGGGGCTGCCCGCCGGCTTCGCATCTGGAAGCACAGCCCGACTCGTCCCTCCTGCACAAGCCAAATAAAGGGGGAGTAGGGGAAGGGGTGAAGAGACAATGTTTTCAGGGGAGGCATTTTGCCAAAGGGCTGTTCAGGGGCAGGGTGGTTGAGCTGAGCTGACAGCTCGCTACTGCTGCAAAGGGTGGTCCTGACTCCTCCTTCTCCTCGGCAGACAGCATCTCCTCATTTCTCTCACTTCATCTCTTGCTGCAGTCTATGCACTTGTCTTCCATTAGCCACTGCTACTCAGCCAGAAGAACTGTTTTTCCCCAAGGTTAACTTCCAGTGGGATGGTGAGATAAATCTGTTCACTGAGGCTCAGATGAATTCACCCCTGTAGTGAACTCCTGACCAAAGAAGGTCTGGAATATGTCCATTTTCATCCAGCTTCACCCCTTACAATTTATCTGATGCCAACTGGGTGACTAGCTTCATTTTCAGAGCTACTGTGTCACTGAATGAGATCTGTGGACTAGAATCATTCTTTGTGGCCCTCCTTTTACTTTGCTTTCCACTTAAATTGAATATTGCTAACTAATCCCAGGGATCCTATTGGTTTAAAATACAAAGCCTGAAGACAGAAATTCCAGGCTTGCAAGACAGGTATCTTTTTACTCAATCGGCTGCAACATCTGTAAATAAAAGGATTCTCAGCTCAGTAATTTGGCCTTTTCCTCAGCTGTATCAGCTGGAAAAACAACAGGTATACACTGACCTGTGCAAAAGCTGTCACTTGTTTTTACATGCTGCAAAGTATCTAACATTTCCCCCAGAGCAGGCGGGCCGTATTACTTCTTATCTGGCAAGAAACAAAGGAAGGAAGGATCTTTCTTCTGAAGACAGTTAATCAGTATTGATTGCAGGGACTTTATGTGAAGATGCATGGTCAGGGAAGGAGGAGAACAAAGCATAGGACAACACTCTCACATCCTGCCTCAAACCAGACAGAAATGGTAGAGTTTCCCCCTCCATCTATGTCCAGGCTAAATGGAGTTTGCTATCAAACTGAACGTTCCAGTTTCACTTTGGCCCATCAGGAGGAATGGCAGGAGAGGATCTGTCACTAGGCAGCAGCTCCATCTCCTACCATATTTGGGCTTTAGGCACCAACCCCAGTATACTTTAATATTCTACATTATGCAGGACCATACAGACCCTTCAAGCAGAGGGAGTGAACCCCAAATTGTTAATTTCCACTGAAGCCTTCACAATAAAGTTTCAAATCCTCCCAGCTGACCTTAGGCAATTCTTTAACAATACTGTCATTTCTGAAGCATTTTAAAACTTACCCTCTCAGAGCACCTCACAAATGGTGTTTTGGTTAACAGCACATCTGAGACACAAAAAAAAATATCCCATATTCCCTTTTGGCTGTGGCATCAAGCAAGAACAAGAGTAATGTTTTGCTTATGGCTGTGCAGTGAGTCTATCACCAGCTGAGAATCAATCACTGCATTTTATTTAGCTTTATAACCAAATCTCCTGCCTCAACATCACAAAGGTAGGTGGCTGTCTCACACGCTTCAGTGAGAGGAAAGCTGCAATCCTGTCAGTTCTTTTCTTCCTTTCCAAGCCAGCAGCGCTTGCTTGCTTGCTTGATCGTGTGATGAGTCTGTTCTACATCAACTCAGGACATGAAAAGATGGTTATGCTAGTGCTCTGTCACCCCAGGTAGTTGTCCATTCAGATTGACAGCATCCCCATCTACTGCTGTGAGTGGTATAGATCTCTTCAACGTAGCCTCTGTAAAATACACACAATAGCCTAATAAAACACAGGCATTGGTGTAAAAAGACACAAAGGACCATATTACGAAAATGTAGGAATCTTGATTTGCACCAATAAAAGCCACAGGACACTGCATTTACAGGCAACTGTACATGCATAATTCATACCAGTGAACATAAACGGATGCTTGCATATGTATATACCTGTTTGCATATGCTTTTACCAATACACTGGAGTAATCACTTGTCTATATATGCATGTGCATCTTTAGATATGAAATTAGAGCATGTCCTCTGGAGTCTCCACAGACATTTCTGTTTCTTCTTCCTTCTCTCTCTGTAATGCCTTATAAGAAGTCCTCATAAATCTCCACCTTTCTGCTGCCTTCTCACCTCCCATTGCACTTTTTATAACCAGTCTCACAGATCTTTATTATTCTCTGTGGCACTTTTAACACCATTTTCTTCAGAGTGACCTCAGACTTTGCTATTTTTAAATAAGTGTAGACGTGATTATCACTTAACCTGCTGGTCCTGAGACATATTCTGACCACCTTGTGCTATTCCACCAGGACTAACCACCCCCAAACTTGGATTCTACAGCTCTTAGAAAGCCTCCCTTGACTCTTTAAGGTTGACCCTCTTAATCAGGCAGGGCTGCAGCTACATGCATGAAGATGAGCAGGGGTGTTGTAGGTTTGTGTAGGTCACAGTAACAGTGGCATTAGGACTGCACAAGTGGTAAAGTCACTTTTGTGATGCCTTCCTGTCTTCATCTCTGGCCAGAGATACAGATTTGTTCTTTCATATTCTTTTTGCATATCCTTTGGCATTGATTCATGCTTGCATTTAAATGCAAAAAGTAAAAATAAACATGTTTTTTTAATCTCATTATTGAAAAGGTTTTGGTTCGGGTAATGATCCATATTTCCATAGAAATGCAGCCAACTACAAGATAAGAATCTGTTTAGTATTTTCTCAGCTTGCCTTTATACTTCGTTTAACAGGGCAATTTCAAACCTCAAATTGTTGTAAACAACACAAGCCGTGGGTCTGGCTGATATGAGTGCTGCAGACCGGTAGTAACTCGGGCTGTAAGAGGGAGTAGGTATGTCAGTCATTGCTTCAATGCATTCTCAAGGGGTGAAAGACTCAGTATAATGGCTATCATGTCTTTACTCTTCATATTGCAGATGCAGGGTAAATGCTGCCAGAGAGGCCGTGGATGCAGTTCTCCTTTGCCAGTAGAGGGGTGAAGGAAGAGATTAGCACCTCTGCCTTGCCTGAGGATTCTCATGTGGTCCTTAGCCAGGGACATCCATGCCCTTGAATCAGGAAGCCAGGCAAAATATGGATCCACAGTCATTCAGTCATTACCTCCATGCACCATTGGGTCACCTGGAAGTGCAGACTTTATTCATATCATATTTCTGTCACATTAGTCAGAGCAGACTGTGTTTATGCTGGGCTTGGCGCTCCATCAGCTTCTGGAGGCGATGTGCTACCTGGCACAAAGCCCGTTCGCCACCCCTTGGAGAAAGCTGAGCTGACAGCACTGACAGGCACCACTTCAGTGCCCTGCACCACAAGACTACCATTTTTTTGGCCCAGCACCAGGTGTCCTAAAACTAGATTAGCCACCTGATGAAGTCATGGTGTTAGGTCTCTGCTACACCAGCTCGGATTGACAGAAGCAAGCAGAGAGGGGTGCCCAGAGGCAGCAAGCTTCTGCAAGCCTCCCACCTCCTGGAGGGAGCCGGAGAGGACATGGGCTAGGTGACATGTTTCCTCTATTTTAACTTTGTGTTCCCCCTATACGTGCATGTGTGTGCATGTGAATAAAGGCAGAAAGGGCACTGTAACAGCAGGGAGAAAGGCAGAATGATGTTCAGCTCTTAGGTGACTCCTCATCTGCCAGCTTTTGGAAGTGGCTGAGTGCTCGTAGACCCCTTTGACACATTGTTTGAAGAACATTTTTACACAGCACGCTGTGTCCACAGTGGTGGGTGGCTGTGATACAGACTAGGAGAATGAAAGCGGAGGAAAACAAGGAAATCCTCTGGTATCCAGTACAGATGATGAGGAATGTGTACCATAAACCAAATCCAGATGGCCTGAATGATGAGTCAGTGCTATCTTTACCTCTTATCTTTCCAGCTTTGTGTTTCTCCACCATGCTAAGTGCCCCCTATCTTTGCAACTGGTCTAATGATTACTTTATACAAAGGGTTTAGGTGTGATTCAGAATCAGAAAGGTAACTCCTGACATCAGATTGAGTTACCTGCCTGTGTCACACACATGCACACACTCCCCCCTTAAAAATGCAGCTGCCAGCATTGCTAGCACAGGATGACCCCTTGGATCTGCCTAGGGATGGGTGCATCCTAGCGCCACTGCAGCCATCAACATGCCACCAGCCCATAGGTGCATGCTCACTGTGCTCGTGGTGGATCAAAAGCCACCTCTGACAACAGTGATTGTGGCTTGAATTTTAATTGTTTCCTTCAGAAATACAGCTTTGTGGATTTTTTTTTTTAATATATAAAAATACATGATACTTTAAAACACTGCAAAAGACTATAATGCTTTTATGTAGAAATGTTAGACATCTTCCTTACATGCATCAAAAAGCAGTATCATGTCTGAGCAGGTTGTGTGGAGAACAGTTAAGTGCCATCATTTCATGTATGTGTGGATGGTTGTTTAGACAAGAGAGAAGAATTGGAAACGTCAGGAGGGATGAGTGATCCAGGCTGCTGGCACCCAGCAGAGTCCCAGCAGCAGCCTCAGCATGGGTGGGGGGAGGAGAGGAGCATTCACCACTGATTTATCTGCACTAATTTAGTCCTCATTATAAATGTAAAATGAGAAAAAATTGTGGTATTTGGATTAGGACAGCACCTTGGCTCCCATAGCATGGCAGGTACAAGTGTTTCAGTGTAGCTAATATTTGTGAAACCTTTCAAAGACATTAACAAGATGCTAAATAGGTTTATTAGCACCACTCCCTCTGGATGGAATGACTTATCTGCTTATAGGCTTTGTCACTCACATGTGGCACCACTGAGTGGCTGATCCCTGCTGTGATAGCACTGTTGTCCTGCCAAGGACTCAGATGTGCTTCCCCCAAAAGGGAGTATCCACCCACACTTTATCTACCCAGACAGGCCCAGACAGACCCAAAGAATGCTCCTGCCTGTGTCTGGGTTCAGCGCTTTGTTGCTAGAAGTCCCTGAAAACCATGAGACCTGCAAATGTGGCTCTCCTGTCCTGTAAGTGGAGGAATTTGTCATCATTCTGCTATCATCAGCTCCGTGGCAGCTAGGACATCCCTGCACGGTCATCATGGAGCTGCCAGAAATTCATTCCTCTGTGGTATATGGGGGTGGTCACGTAGCCATAATTCTGCTTGGGGATACTGCCTTCTATGGTGGCACTAGCGAAATACATATGGAGTCAACAGTCTTTTGGAGAAAGGTATTTTCTACCTACTTTATATGAAAAATCCTCTCTTTCACACACACACACACATGTGTGTGTGTATACACTCACATGCACATACAAAGGCAATCTTTTCAGACCAGGGGAGAAAATAGGCCAGGCTACATGAATAATGAAAATGATGGCATTCCCCAGGGCCATATTCTTATACAGCTGTGATCAAGATGACCTTATAAATTCAGAAATTTGGAAACTCTTTCTTTGTAACTGAACTGCAGATTTATGTTTAAATCAAAATTTTGATTGATATTGATACATTTAAATCAAATGTTTAAAAACAGAGTAAAAACAGTCATGTCATTAGGTTGGACTTTCATCCCCAAATCAGTGGGATCCCCACATCTTCTGCTAGGAAGATCGCTGCCCCTGCCGCACTCCCCTGTTACTGTCTCCTCTCACTATCATGTGAACCAGGCACCTCCCCTGCTGACAAGAGGAGACCAAAGAGGCCAAGAGGCAGACATGACACACCACCCCTTCTCTGGATGAACAAAAATTCATCTGTAGAAATATTTTATAAAGCTTATTCTTTTTTCTTATTTCCAGTGGGGAGTATTGGCTGGTGTGGTGGCAGGGTTGCTCTCAGGTCAGGGTGGAGAGACTAAAGGCAGATGCTCTGGGCTGTAGCACTTGGGTGTCCTGCAAATCTTTGGGGTGCTGCCAGGAGGGCAGCAGGACCCTAGGAAACCTCTTGTGGGACAAGAGGGGTGCACATGTCTTCCTCCCTCCTCTCAGGCACTGTACCAAATGGACTGACCTTTTTCATCACTCGGTTAAAAGGGAGGAGGGAAAGGGATGTCACAAGGGAATTTTGCCTGTGGTAGAGAACTAACCCTGTTTATATGCTCAATAAACAGTGAGACTTCATGTCTTTAATGTAATAGGCAGATCATAGGAAAGCGTTTGCTGCTGCTGAGAGGGGTACTGCTCCTCTGAGCTTGGCCACCTTTTATCCTGGGCATCACTGAAGGTAATACTGAGATGGTTTCAAAAGGATGCAGGTAACAGGAGCAGCAATATGTAATGGCATAGGCTAACACATATGATGAGTATGTATCACTTTGGGAGTGAACTGCATCCAACCTAGAGAGATCAGACTCCTCCTTGCTAAGAACTCACACTGCCAATAATGTTCTGAAGAGGGGAGTGATCGTGGGTTCTGTGTCTCAGCTGTGATACAGCTATGAGTGAGCTACAATCATATGCTAAATCAATTTAAGTAGATCAGTGCTAACTTGTGTGAGTACATGCATTGGACTTCTCTATATACTGACACGTTTCCAGTAGGAATGCTTTGCCAGCACAGGAATATTTAAAATCCTCGGCAAACATGTCTTTTGGTTCAAATGCAGCTTCACTACCAAAGCTACTTTGCTTTTGATTTTTTTTTTTTAAATTATTTATTTATTTATTTCTGCAGTACATTGTGGATAAAACAACCACCCTGTCCTCAAGATGAAGAAACTACCTCAGTAAATACAATGATCTGTCAGTGTGGCTTGTCTACCTGAGATGCTTCTGGTGACACAGGGAAGCTGATGTGAGGTAACAGCTCCTCACACCCTGGGCTGCTGCAGCCAATGCCCTTGAAGTCGGGAGGGCAGATGTAATTTATGCAGGGCCAGACACAGCTGAGCATGAATGCTGGGGATGAAACTGCTCCTTTATCAGTTTATAGGGATACAACACGTAGTAAGAGGGCTGGGGGGAGTGGCAGGGTACTGTACATCCTGTACCTCCCTTAGCATTCCCTTCTTGCTTCAGTAAATCCAGATCTGGCCACTGTGCCAGCACTAACAAAGTAGGTCAATGCCTCTGCCAGGGACAGAATTTGCAGGTGTAGGAGTGTTTGATTAGAACAGCCACCATCACAAGCATGGGTATGCTTATGTCTGCAAGAAAGCTTGTATGAAAACAGATATTTTAGCAAAAGTGAACTCAAACTCCAAGCCTAACTAACCAAAGCAGGTATATTGTTACAAAGCCTGTGTGAAATCAGATTAGAATGATTTATTTCATTCAGCTTAAACCTGTGCCTATCTGAGTGTGGCCAAATTAAATAAATCTGGTCCAAATGAGTGGGCACAACAATTTTGCACTAGCTTAATTAAGTGGTTTCAAGACAAACTGACAGTTAAATTAGTGCAAGAAGTCAGGTAGGCATAAGAATATTATAATCATATACATGTAAGAAACACAAGTAAATAATTTAGCTAGGCCATGTGACAGGCAGGCCATGTGACAGGCTATATCACAAAGTATAACTATTGTTAAAGCTGAAGAGAAACATTTAATTGCAAATGGTATTTTAATTTAAAAAAATCACGTAGCTCTGAAGAGGTGCTTGTATGATGAAAAATGTACTTATTTTTTCTCTATTAACATTTGTTAATCTAATTTAAAAATACCTTCTCCCTGCAACCTGCAGTTTGCTTAAGTTTTTAAGACTGTCATGGTTCTAATATAGCAACTACTACACAGCACACAAGAGTTTAACAATGTATGTGGAATGATATTATGAGTTAATATTTATCTGGACGAGCTACTAAATTAAACGGACCCATAAACAGATATTAATGATCTGGAAAGACAGGGCTGAAAGATATCTACAAAAACCTGTGATCATTTTCCTCACACATATCAAAGTGTTGCCTGAAACTCACAGTAGGAAGACTCATATCCCCTCCACCCCTTGTAGCTGCCCCTCCATGGGATGTTTTCTCATCAGCTTGCCACCTGATGGCCTCTTTCCCATCCTCCTCCAGAATTAGGCAATATTTTCAACAAGGTCTCAACATCCTGAAGAAGGTGGGGAAGACATAGGACCTTCTCTTGGGAAAACTTTATTCCAGCATTTAATTTGGAATGGTCACCCTGAGACTTCTGCTTTCAGAAAAATTTTTAAGTGATGAAATCTTGCTGTTAAAAACCATCATTAGGTGCCAGTAATCTGAACTATACATACTCTAATACACACAAGAAAACTTATCCTTTATCTGAGTGTACCAGATTTCTAGTCCCCTGCAAGATGAAGGCATTAAAAAAGTCTTTTTCTTTCCTCCCAGATCTCTCCTACTGTTTCAGACAAATTCTGTTCTTCTCTTCTGAATAGACTTTTTTGTGTGTATGTGAACTACAGGCAATTATACTGAACTTTGTATGAAAGTCAACTATCTCAGATCAAGAGGTAGACCTAACATTTCCAGCTTCACAAGATGGTCACACTTTGCCTGGAATGTCATATTTATCTCATGTAATTCATATTTCAAACATCTCCCCTGCTTTCGTTAAGCTATTGACACACACCATGATTTTCTTCATTTCTGGATTGCTGCAGAACATTCCTGAGTAGAGGAAGTACATTTTTTAGAAACACTTTCTATTATTTGACGATTAAAAGTGAATGAATCTGTCAGTTTAATTGCTATTTCATAATATTCCGTGTTTACTTGTTGTATTTTGCCTGGAGTATGTAAACAGACATTGGGTTAATTTTTATTTGTAGCTGAACTTTTTTGCAGCCATTGTCAGTTTTGGATCTCTTGCCTCTCAATATTGTATTTCAGTGTGACCACTTGCAAGCACAACAAGGATTGATAAAACCTAAATGAACATAATAAAATAAAATAAAATGAGAAAAATAAGAAAAAACCCAAAACCAAACAGACAAAAACAAAGAAAAAGAAAGAAATACATTTCCATGTCAGCTCATACTGACACTACAATTTATGTGGCACATCCTTACTATGCATGATTACACAAGACAGTAAGATTAGTAAGAAAGCCTCCAGAAACTAATGGTCACTCAAGAAAAATTATGCAGAGTAATATTTATTATGTGTGTTCAGAGTGTAATTTTTCACTTTGGTTTCTTTAACAATAGGATCAGAGGTTATGAAAGGTTTTTCTCTGAAAAACAGAGCTCTTCCAGACACTAAACAAATCCTTGCATTGAAGACTAACTGCATTTGTAGTAACCCCACATTATCTCATGTCTCTACTGGCTCCAGAGCTCTCATCCCACATCACTGGAAATATTTGGGAAAAATAAAGAAAAAAAAAAAAAAAAAAGAGATTATGTTTATAATGACCAGGGAGAATAAATATCATGAGCCTGACAATTTAAAAGGATTGAGACTGCTTTTGCAGAGACCCTACTGACCAATGCCTTTTACTCACATTACATATTTGTAGCGTAGCATTATCATTTGCTGGAATTCTTCTTGGCTGCATATTTTTATCTAATGGAATGCTCCAAAGTATTTCCTCCCTGGATAGATACCACTGGACATTACAGTGGGATATTACACTGTAACTAAGGATGCCCAGTGAAACTCAGGGTACTTAGCCATTTAGTCTTTCTCTGTTTTAACTGCATCTTGCATTGGGTTTCAATAACCAATAACTAAATTATTCATCTGCCTCGTGCTCCAGTGCAGAGATGTGGATTCTCCTGTTGAGTCTAGACATGCTGGAAAACTGATGCAAACCAAGTAAACATTTACTGAATCCACCCAGCTTTCCATCTCACATAAGCCAGTGGCTGAAGAATAAAGGGACATAAAAATAAACATTTACATTAATCCATTCATTAGCTTCTCTCACCTGAGCAGCTTGACTCGCTGCTCTTCAGAAAAGCAGAGCCATGCCTAATAGGTTCTTGGAATATTTGCTTACAAGCAGAAAAATTTGCATTATTAAAAAAATACTAAAGAAGTTTTATTGTTTCAAAAAACTCCTGTACCATATTAGTTTCTGGCCAAGGACAGACAAATGTCTCTGATACAGGTTACTGGAAAACTGGCAAAGGAGACATTGTAGAACAATGTTTAGACCTGGAACTTCATGACATTGTAAGTAAAATCAGCAAACAAAAAATAATTTTTACTTCACAATTTGACATGACCTTGTGTACTGCATTAGCAACACAATATTCTCTCAGTTTGGATAAGAAAATTGTGGGTGATTCACAAAGAAACATTTTGAGCATAGCTGTGCTCGTTAGTGCCCATTTTTCTGGATCTCTCAACTCATCCACTGTAAACATCAATGCTGAGGATCTGATCTTTGCTGAGAAACACTTCTGCAAAACAAAACTTCACCGGCAAGCACCACAGGCAAGGCTTGAGGGTGGTACTAATCCTCTCTTTCCTAAAAGTGTTTAATTAGGTTTTTTTTTTCAATTAGCTGCTTGGGGTTTTTTTTAAGGCTATGAGAAATACCAATGTAAAGGGGGGAAAAAAGCAAATTCAGGTACTCAAAAATACCTCAATGGTTTTGAGTTGCTATGTTGCAAATTAATGTAATGTATAGTTAATAACACGTTGCTTCATGACGCGGACTGGCAGCTTTGACAAAAAGCATTCAAAATGGTTTTACTGAGGCTGAGGCTCAGAATGGTTTTCATACATGTGCCTGAGAAAAGAAGTCCATGAAGTGTTAAGTGTAGAGTGCTTTTTGGAAGACTGGGTTTAACTGTAAGAACATCTCTGGAATTTCCCAATCAAGAGCAGTTGTTTACAGCTAACTGGTGACAAATGTGAGTTAGAGTCCCCTTCCATGATCATTTCTTCTGGTAGAAAACCCAGTGAAACCATCCCAACCTTCCCTCTCTTGGACACCATTCCCCTCACATGCTCCAGCCCACCACCCCACCAGTACTATTGGCCATTGGTGAGGGGAACTGCATATTTTTTTCCTAATGTAGATGGTCTCAGGGATCTATTTCACATCACAGCCCCACCAGATGAGGGGAGGCAGCAAACCATAATGTGGGGGGCAGGCAGAAGAGGTCAGAGAAGTGGAAGAGTGGATGTTCTGCACAAGAGTGGTGCTGCAGAGAAATGGAACTTCAAAGTACAGCCCAAGAGTGGTGAAGACCATCTTCCTTTCTCTAAAGGTCTCTGCAGGATCCAGGACAGACCCCTGGCCTTCTGCAGAAGGCAGCAGAGTGCTGCACAGGCACCAGGCTCCACTGCGGAGAGGGATTATTTTAGGAAGCTGCAATGTTTCTGTCACTGGAGGTCTTAGAGGACAGGACAGATGAGCAGCAGTCAAGAACAGCTCAGTTACAGTTGATCCTCCCTTGTGTCAGAGAGGCAAAACTGATGATTTTATATTATGTTTTCTACTTGTATGATTCCATGGTTTAAGCAGGGCCAGGGTTCAACTCAGGATGTAGATCACATCCTCATTAACTCTGTATGCATAGTTAACCATCATATGCATTTCTACATCGGCAGTTTGCATTTACTCTTCCATACAGTATTGTCCTACATCTACAAGGTTATAAGTAAACTTCTATCACAAAAATATCAATTATTTTAAAAGCTAGCGGTGCTGCTTCCCCTCACAAAATTTCACAGAGCTAAAAAACAAACAGAAAGGCATAGCTGAGTACAATGCAGCAGGCAGATGCTCCCAAGCCTCACAAGGACAATACAAGAGAAGAAACATAGTCATATGAGAATACTTTACTATTGGAAATGCCACCGATGCTGTGTTTAGTCCTGTGCTGGAGAATGGTGGCCCAAGAGAGGGGAATCCTTTCCCCAGCACCACCCCACCTGCAGAGAATTTCTGCCTCTTAAATATTCTTAAAGCTGATGGATTGGAAGTCCACAGCAGCTATGTAAAGGTAATTAACTCCTGCTGCATTTCTGACCCTTAGAGGGGAAGAGACCTCTTGTCTGTGCCTTTAGGGGAATCTGCAGAAATATGGCTCTGGACAGCCTTACATTGCCTTTTGGATTGATGTACGCACACCATTTGTTTGAAAGGGATCAGGTAATCATGTGATAAACCCCTTGGGACAGAGGAGCAATCTGACTATTTCTTTGATGATGCAGTGTGGATGTCTAGACATAAAAAAATTACTAATCAGCTAGCTTATACCCACGTCTCACGTTACTTTTGGGCATGGCAGGTAGTCACATTATTACATGCTTTGGGGTAAATGACCGATGGATCTGGAATTAAAGTATTATGCAAAGTAGTTTAATGAGATGTAGTGCTCGTTGAAGTAGAGATTAAAATGACAAAATCATAACATTAGATGGAGGGTGGTTAAAACCTTAAAAGATGTTATCACTTTTTCAATTGCCAGGTTTATTTCCTGACATCACAAAAACACAATCTGGGGTAGTTTCCGAGTATATTTATTGTTTCTGGAAATTGCATTTAAAATATGCAGTAAGTGAGATAAAATCTAGGAGCAAAACTTTATTCCCCCCCAAAATCTGTCAGCCACTAAATAACAGAGCTTAGCAAAAATTGTAGCCTATGAAATATCATAAGCATTCCTCAATGGGTTCTTTACCCCTGCAGTAATCCAGTATGGAACAGTATCAGCATCACACCACTGAGCTAAAAGGACTTTAGTCTGATCCAGTAGGACAGTGCCTCTGCTCTCATCACTTCTGACCTCAAGTCACAGGTTGACAGGTTGGCCTTAACCTATAATTTTTGTCACACTGTCTATAGCTCTATGGGTGGGCAATCAGTTGCACAGAGGTTCACAGACATCACTGTCTGTGAGCTCAGCCTGTGCAGCCCAGTGTGAGGTCCCAGCCTGTCATTTGAAAGATGTACAAAAAGAAAAACCCACGCAAAGCATAACTTAACATCTCTGACTTTCTGGTATGCCTCACACTTCAGACTTGGAAAGAGTACCAGGCTTTTAAAAAGCAGCCCTTCTCAAAAACTAAATAATTTATTTTAATATAGGTTGGATAACTAGCACTGAGAAGAAACTGTTGATGAATAAAGGATTTGCCAAGTTCCTGGCCTCTGGCTAGAAGGCCAAACTGGACTTGTGCCTGTGCCAGTGGAGAGGGGACTTTCCCAAGCCCCTGGAGCAGCGAGTGCCTCAGCAGTCAGGCAGCACAGGCAGCTCTGCATGCCTGGGGAATGGGAATGGGAAGACTCACTGACTGCCCCACCAGTGGGCTGGCATGCTACACATGCATCTATTCATGAAGAGCTGGTGCCAAGAAATGCCTGCCAGGCACCAACCACATCTCTAACATAAACTGGGAGTCCCTCTGAGAACACTCCTGTCTTGCAGCTGGCTTTTCTGGGAGCAGATTTAGGTCAGTACTGGCTACTTTTGAGAGTAAACTTTAGTAAAGTCCACTTGAGCTTTGTTACCACACACTGACCTTGTTAACCACTTGTATTATTAAAGCAGCAGTTTGCAGGTTGTCAGATACAGTGGGCAAAGGGATTTACTGAGCTTCTGCATTACAACACTGCAATCTGAGGACAGGTCTGAAAATCTGAAGAATTATACAAAACAACTGGTTTTATGCTTTGCCAGAGGGTTCATATTGTGCTGGAAATATATATTTTTTTTTTAATGCCGCCACGAGTCTCAAACCTGTACTGACAAATGCAGTGATTTACAACTTCTAACTCAACAAGAAATAAGCTACAAGGTAGCATCCATGCTGGTATGAAGTCTTGCTTTCCTCAGAGTGCTTCTGCCTTGCCTGGAGCATGCAGCACTTCACTGCGGAAGAGGTACTGCTCTGAAACATCTCTGGTCTCCAAGTCACCTCTCCTCTGCAGCCTCAGATGGAAGTGATTTATGAACCATTTGAATGCACTGGGCATAAACTGAGCAAGGAGTCACCCACTAACTTGATGAAGGGCTACTGGCACACAAATGAGGCCACAACTAATTTCAACAAGAAAGTGCTCATTGATACAACAGCATCAGCATAGGTTAAACCTCTTGTGATTATTTAGCATTTATTTTTCAAATAAAACACCATTTTAAAAACCCAAACAAACAACTCTGCTTCCTTTACCCTCATTGCTTTGTCCTCTTTGCAACTTCTGGGGTCCCACTGATTTTCTTTGCCTCCCTCCTACCTGCCCTTTGCTTCCTCTGTCCCTGCTGATTTCTGCCACTCCTGGCTTCTTTGCTTCTCTTTCCTCCTTACTTTCTCTTTAGCTTCCCCTTCTTAATTCCTCTTCCTTCTCTGTGAGATGCACAAAAATTGATTTCCAGCTGAGTAAGGCATCCCACACAGGGAAGGTAAAGCAGGGAAATATTTATTCCAAATTAGCCTGAGTAGCTGCTCTCACTGCTGTAAACTAACACCACAGAGGAGAAAAAAAGGGTGCAAGCTCAGTTAGTGACATGTAAAATGACATATGGGAAGTCAAGTGGCCAAAAGGATAATTCTGGTTAACGCTGACATTCAGTGCTTTGTGGTCACCTGCTGATTAGTACAGACTCCTTCCTTTTCTGGTTCTGGACATCTTCCCTGGACATCTTCCTCAGCAAATCCTCTTATTTTTCTAGTCTGCTTTAAAATACAGACTTTCTATAAAGCTGTCTCACTTTTGCTTTCACATTGCTTTTCCTCAGCACTGTGTTATTTAGAACGGTACTGGAAAAAAACCCCAACTCTAGCTGTTCTACATTCTGGCATTCAATTACTAACTCTGGTGGAGCTAGATACTTTTGTAAACATGGCTGGACTATGGATGTTGTGCTTTGTTCAGGCTCCTTTATGACGTCTGGCAGGCCACTATGTGCCTTGGTCTCATCACATCAGGATTTTCAGACTTTCCTTCCTTACTTTTCATTCACTTTTAAAAGACAAGGGGGGAATACAGTACTATGATTTTTATTCTTCGTCTGCCTCTCTGTTGTTCCTGCTGCCTAGCTTCCATGCAGCTGTTGAACATTTAAGAAAAACATGTCTCCCACTGAGTAAGTTCCCTACAAATGTGAATTGAGCTTCAGGCAAGAGGAAATGTGAGGCCTGAGGTCATTCCTGAAATGAAGCCCTTGCCTGGCTGCACATAATTCTTCTGTTGTGTTTTAAGGGTGATTTAGAAAAAAATAATTACGTATTTCCCACAAACAGCATGAAAAGAAATGAATGCTGATGATCATGAGATGATTATATTATCTTTCAAATCTCACTATGTTCTTCTGGTATTTTCAGTTGTGTTTTCCAAGTCTGCTGCTCAGATCCAAACAGAGAGGGGGAGGATGTGGGATTATGGAGAGAAGATGACCTGCTGGTGCCGATTGAAGTTAACACTGGGAGGCCCCTGTGCACTCCACACTACCGGCTGGAGAAGACCAAACTTTTCTTTCCTCTTAAAGATGATGGAGCTACATGCTCCTGTTCACCAGGGAGTAGCATTTCTGTCAGATATGAAGGCACCTTCTAATCTACTCTGACCTTGTTGAGAAATTCAAGTCCAAATGTAGTAACATAGAAGCTGACAGGTCAGCCTGAAGAATTTGAAGTGGGGGAGGCTTCCTTGCCTTATTTCTCTCTATCTTGCCTTCTTTCACTTGAAATCTTATCAGGGATCACTTCAAGTGCATTGGCATCCTGGCTGCCTGTAGAATTGACACCAGCTCTGTCATTGTCCTTGCTGTTAAAATGGAAGTGCAGAGAACATTTAATGGACTGACCAAATACGTGTTGCTATTGTTATAAATTCTTTAAGTTGGAGACCCATTGAGAAAAGCATTTTACCTTTTTGTGTGTTAAAACTGCAGAAGTTGATCAAAATTTTACATCTGTATGTGATGCTTTACAGAAAGACTTGTCTCCATCCCAGTGGCTCTGTATTTCTAGTTTTCCAAGACTAATACGGAGAGCCATATGAAAGTTGTAGATAGTTCTCACTGCTACTGAAGGTTTCCACCTGTCAGGTGTGCTAGAGCCCTCCTCTACATTGACTAAGACAAAACCTGGACCGTAGAAATGATCTATGCTCTCTTTACTTCTCGCTTCCTTCCCGCATCAGTAATCTCTTTTACGCACCTTGACAACAAAGGAGCTAAAAGTGCTTTGAGCTTGAGTCCCAGTTCAGGAATTATTTAGAAGTCTGAAAGATGATGGTTATCTTTCTGGCTATCTTTCTCCTGGTTATTTTTCTGGAAGTGAGCTTATTTTTGATCATGCTGACAGAAGGTTAAAAGCTTCTGGTTAAAAGTTTGGGTGCTGCTTTGTACTTTGTCAGTCAAGCAACCAGCCTAAAATTTCTATTGATTGCTCAAGACAAAAATTATAAATTATGAATGGCTAGGGCCTATATATTGTCTTTATTACTGCAGAAACAGGCATGTCAAGTCATAGACAGACCCCCCTGTACTCAGCATTATATCAGGCAGAACAAAAGCTCTTTCCTTGCATCAGAGTATTTACAATCTCATTACAAAGCAACGGAAACAGCAGATCTTGCAGCTTCCCCCAATTCAGTGACTGTGTGCACCAGTTCAGGAAAGGGAGGAGGCATCGCCCACCCGGGGACCACCACATTGCTCTGCGTCCCTGGGTGCAGGGGTCTCGCCAGTGAAACCTGGTGGATGATGGGAACATAGGACCCCTCTGGTCCCATACCCCCCCTGCCAGCCTGGGGCTGATGGAAACTGTGCAGGCAGCGAGTCAGGGCAAAGGGTTGACTCGCAGAGGTGAAATCTGATGTGTCTGCAATACATTCAGAGGGTCTGACAGAGGGATACAGGGAAATAAGAAAATAATGTTGCTGAGTAATCAGTAATCATAGGTCAGCCACATTGCTACCTAACTGCTGTCCCATTTTGTGTAGACAACACGTCAAAGGCATGATTTAATGAAGGTTTTGAAGGACACTGCCTCTAGGCATTAGGAGTAGCATAAGGAAAACATAGAGGCTCCTGTTGAAAAATCTCAAAAGCAAATGAAAGTGGTGGGTAGCTGTGACCACCATCAATGCTGAAAGACAGATTATAAATATGTTGGGTTAGATGAGGAAGCCAAAGACAAGTAAATCATGCTGGATGGAGAGCCAGAGGAATGCTGCAAAGAGACAGGTCAAGGTAACGGGCTAGGGAAATTATTCTTGCAGCATCATTCTGAGTGGGCACTAGCAGAACGGGACAGTGCTTGCTCAGGCCAGAGAAGAATGTGACAGTACCAAGACACAATCCTGATGGTCTCTGTGTTTTCTTTTGCATTTGTTATCCTACTCTGTTTATTGGTGTTGTGATCCAGAAAACATTTTGCCATTTCCTACCAGCAGTTACAGAGGTTTCCTGGATTGATTGACCCTGCTTGGTGAGTGTTACACAGGAGGAAGAATTAAATGGCCTATGCAGTTTCCACACTGCAAATGTCTCCTGACTAAACCAGGAGCCACACACAAAACATCATGAGAAACTGTTAGGGGGCAGGTAGTCTGTGGGATAGTAGGGGTGCACAGAGCAGCTTCACATCCCTCTTCCCATTTAGGGGATGGGGTTTCTGAAAGAAGGCATGCCTGTCCAGGTGGTAGGCAAAGCCAGGTGTCTATCGGGGTGGCAGTAGTGGTCTCTTCTTGCGGAGGTACAGCCTGGTCATGTCACCAACGCTTTGAGAGGGGAGATGGGAATACAGAGGCTTGGCAGAGACTTCCAGGATGACTGGCAAATGGTGGACATCTTGGGATGACACCCAAGCTTGTGGAGGATGGGGGTCCCTCAGCAGCAGAAGCTGGAAATGTATCACTGCCAGCAACAGGGAGAAGGTGTTTTCTTCACCTACTGAGGTGCACATACAGGGCAGGCCCTGGCAAGAGACGAGGAGGAACAAGAACTCACTTGAACAAAGCCTTGAGCAGTCTCATCTAACGTTGAAGCTTGCCCTGTTTGAAGCAAGAGTTTGGACTAGATGACCTCCAGAGGTCTCCTCCAGCCTAATTTTTTTCTCTGAGCCTACTCTAGAGTCAAATTTAATTTTCAGAGTGGTGTTTTAGCACCTGCCATCTCTGAACCCTGCTATTCTTGAT
Organism: Ceryle rudis; assembly: GCA_033439905.1. NCBI lineage: Eukaryota > Metazoa > Chordata > Aves > Coraciiformes > Cerylidae > Ceryle > Ceryle rudis. The sequence goes on along the minus strand of JAAGNO010019613.1, from coordinate 4,956 downwards.
AACATCAGTAGTGCCAAGGCATTTCTAAACAGTCCCAAGCCACAGGGATTTCCTTCTGAAGACAGAAGAGCCTCACTCACCTGCTGCTGGGACAATGGGATAATGGCATTACAGGGACCTTCTGTACCTCTTTATCTCTCTCCTCTGGGCATTCCTTCTTTGATGAGGAATTTCCTCACAGCATTGTCTGAAAAGCTTTTTGGGTGAGATGCATTTGTCTGTGCTACAGATAAACACTGAAGTGAAGGTCACATTCTTCCATCTTTGCCAGTGTCACTAGGCTTGCCTGTAAGCCAGTGTCCACACTGGTGATCTACTGTCCTTGCACCTCCACACCATGCTATATATTCTCCTATTAAAAGGCATGACTACTAAACTAATAACATGAAACCAAACTACAGTGTGGATGTAGCTTTCCCCTCCTTAGTGGGAAAGCAGACCACTCAACATTATAGGGTAATGACGAAACAGAATCTTTTGAGCTTCTTCCATCTCTGAAAAGTCATATAGTGTACTTTTTTTTAAATTCTTTATAAAGCCTGGGGGTTTTGTTTGTTTTTTGGTTTTTGGGTTTTTTTTCCACTGAAGAAAAAAATTGCAGCCACTGTTTCTTTTAATCTTGAACACCAAAACATTGCCTCCTGGAAACACCAATATTTTGATATGGACAGATCAGAGGCTCTCCTGCAACCAGAGCTCTTACAGAGCTGAGACAGCAACATTTGGACAGTGACCAGGCCATGCTGTGCATCTCTTCAGCCTAACTCCCAATGGGATGGGCCTTTTCAGTCTCTTGCCCTGTCCCATGGGAAGAACTGCCTGTGGGCAGGTGATGACAGTTGGACAACTGAAGCTTAACGTATTTGTCCAACACCTCCTGGGAAAAGCAGGGTAAGTGAGGATGTAGTGAGGAAGAAACTATATCACAGGCTGGGTCTGCCTCTCCTGAAATGGCTCTGGGATGTCCAACAGTAGTCTCTGGGTCCTGCAGTAATGTGCAGCCATGCACTGGATGACACACTAGTTGTTCAAATGTATGGTCTTTACTGAAATCATCACACTCAAGACTGAAAGTCAATTTCTGCTACTAGTTTTTTTTTTTTTTTTTTTTTTTAATTAAACATATGTGCACCTCTATCCATGAATAGGTCTTTTCTGATGCAGATCACCTCTGATATGTGGACATACTAGATTTAGAGGTTCTGTTTGTTTTGTTTATCAGTGTGATTTTTCTGGGGTATGTTAACTACTGGGAAGTAAGAAAAGGGTTTTCTCCCAGCTAAATTTGTAAAATTTATTCCTTTCTTGTTGTTTCGTCCTATGGCCTTATCAATGCGGCTTGCAAGCGAACTATTTTTACATGGCTATTTTTGTAATTTTCTTCCTTTTACACTCGTCAGTATTTCGTTAGGCTAATACACAATGTTTCCTTAGGCATATCCATTTATTTCTAACAGTGTCCTGGGATTTCCTATCACAACTGGACAAAAAAGGGGGAAAAAAGCTGAAGAAAGCTGGTAAATACAGCTGAGGTGAAGTCAGAGCACTATATTTTCTATCCAGAACTAAGGTATGTTCTTAAGAGCTTCCCATTTTGAGAACACTTACATGATATGTTTCCACTCAGCTTTTATGCCAAAAATATCCAAGTGCAGCTCCACTGCTGATAAAAGCAGCTGGAGTGTTCATGTAAACAGGGGTCCATGCAGCTGCCAGTGCTCCCAGTCACTATCTTCCAGAAACCTGTGAACAGACAGCCTGGATCAGATACAGGGAGCCCCCATGGCATGCAAGCTGGGCAGGCAGACTTGTTCTCCATTACAGATGCTGGAGACCAGCCCTCCCATCCCCACTTCATCACCGACTCCCCATCCTCCCCACTGCTCCTCGGGTGCAGCTGGAGTAGGTGGTAGCAGCAAAGCTCATGCTCAATTGCAGGGACCACGAGTTAAGACTGCAAGGAGTGGATGGGAAAAGCATGAATGGGGCACAAGACAGCAGGAAAATGGTTGATCAACACAGCCTGAGACCCATGGTTCATCTCTTCTTTACAAATGCATCAAAACCAGTTACATCAATTATAAATCCTTTTGGAAAAGCAGCAATTTTAAAAAGCAAGTAATTTAAGCCCAGTCCACAGAATCTTTATGTTAAAACTAATTGTGAAAGTTATCCAGATTACAAGGAAGTTCAAGCAGACATGCTAGCTGCAATGCTAGAAGTTTTCCTTGCCATTCAGAAGGTCTGTGCTTGGACCTCTTAGTAGGAGTTTCCTCAAAGATGTTTCACTGGAAATAAGTCTAGATAACATGCCAGTAGTGCTTTAATTATCTTTTTGGTTTCTTTGGTTTCATCCTAAAAAGTGGGCATGCATGCCTCTGTTAATAGCTTGAATATTCTTGTCTCAGTGCCAACATTTAGTGACTTAGGAAGAGGATCATCTCAAGCATATGTGACTCAAATGGAAAAGCTGTCAAGAGAAACAGACTCTGTGCCGGGTAAACACTTTGATATAGCAAGAGGCAGTTGCAGTGTTTCAGGCAGAGGTCTGGACAATAATTGCTCTAATACACAGGCAGAAGATAGAGAAACACAGGCCAACATATGCCAGAGTCAGACATGTCATTCATTGCGATTCCTTCTGTACAGGCTGGGTCCAGAGTATCATCAAAGGCAAAAAAGGAACTGACTCGCCTCTGGGTGAGAGTGGAGATGGTGGATATCTCTCTTAAAGTCCCTATGCTATATTTAATGTGGGAAAGGAAACAAAAGCAAATAAAAAAAAATAAATTCAAAAGGAATGGAGATGGAAACTGTGCCCATACTAGGGATTAAACAGGGCCAGGACACTGGCCCCTTTTTGCCTGCACAACAAGTTTGCAGAGACATGATGGTTTGGAGGGGGAGAAGTTAGGCGCATACACATAAGCCATGCTGCACTGCTTGACCTTTAAACCAGAAAGCAGTCCCCAGATCATTTTATTTCACTGTATAGATATTGCCAAAGAGTTCCAGCAGAAAGAAAGAAATCTGCATTCAGAAAATGACCAGTGGGTGGGCATTGAGGAGGGTCTCACTCAGCTGCATTGCTTGCATCTGTACTCTGAGACTACTGAGCACAGAGCAGGTGGTGCTGGGCATGAGCAAAAGGGCTAAAATAGTAAGTTTAGATGGGAGGAAGAAGACTGAATTCTAGCTGCTTGCAAAGAAAGCATTTTGTGGTAAATGAGCAGTAAAAAGAGAAAATATGGCACAGACTTTGAAATATGCAAATTCTTGATCTCCTCTCCCACCACTCGTGATGTTCCTGGCTGCTTCATGTGCCACTGAGTCCCAGGGCTGGCCCTCTCCTTCCCAAAATCCATGAGATGTGTGCCCAGGGTTCATGGCTGAACGGGAACCCAAGATGGCCTTGCAGCAGCCAGGCTGGACTCAGCTCTCAGCAATGCTTGGAAAGGAGCAGATGAAGGCAGGGACAAAGGCAGATTTGGTGGGGAATGGAGGTGGTGCCAGCTCTTCCGTCACCAGAGAGATTGCCATTGAAGGATAAAAGGCTGGGAAAGGGCTCCTCACTCCCCTGTTTCGGGTGCTGGCTGTTGGGTGATCCAGTAGCTATGTGGAAGTTCTTCTACAAAGACTTGGTTAGACACTACTGAAAGCTTAGACCTGTAGCTCTTCTCTCTGTAGCTGCTGGGTATCTCAGGTGCTCTGTGTGGCCTCAAAGACTGCCTGGAGGCCAAAGCCTGTTAGATACTACTCCTGCAGTGAAGACCGAAGTGCTCTGTCCTATGAGTTCAGCTGCCTAGCAGCTCTGGCCTGGCAAAGCCTACAGTTAACCACCACTTTCAGTGGCTTTGTTTCCACCCTCCTGAACCAGGTGACCACACAATTGATTTTCACTCACTTCTTACTGTTGCTGCTCTCCTGGAAAACAAATGCCCCAATACTAACTCACTGAAGATGAGGAACAAATAATGAAATACTAAGAAAAACTGTTGGGCAGATAAGTGACTTCAGGACAGTGTGCTTCTGCTGTGACACACACACACATGTAAGAAAAAAGGCTGATCTGAAAATAAGCAAGACTAAGCAGAAAGGGGGAGATGTTGATTCCATCTGTGTGATTGGGGACAGCAGTTTTGTTCTGAGGAATACCAACAGCTCTGGTAGGTTCTCATATTAGCTAAAGGGAGTTGCTGCAGGAGATTTTTCAGTCACAGACTTGATATGTTTTGATTTTTTTTTTAGGGAATAAAAACCAACTGGTGGGCAGAGATTGAGCATTAGTAGAACAGATTTTTTTTTTTTTTTTTCCTCTCTTCTTCTCAACAAACCAGTGTTCCGAGGGGTGAAACACTGGTTTAAATGTTCTAAAGGAAATTGTATATGGTTCTATAGTATATACTACAAACTCTTCAGATCGTGCTGATTTTAACTATGAACCTATAAGGGATGGACATTTAGAAAAAAAGATATACTTATGGTGAAGAACAATGAATGGATCTGTTTGCTACTAATTTGGCATGTTGTGGTTGGTTTATTTTAATATATGTGTTATTTACCTGCTGAGACCTTTGGAAAATACTGGATAAGAGCATGCCTACGTACGTATTGGTCCTGCTTTCGTATCATGGGAGAAGAAGCTTTGTGTATTCTGTGCTAGGAGAGAAACTACCATGTTCTTTGCTTTGCTTTCTTATGCCATGTAATCTGGCACGAATTAATAGAAGGGAACCTCTCCTGTGTGACAAAACAAAAGCAAAGCGGGTTTGCTTGTTTGTGTGTTTTTTCTCCGAAGTTGCCTAAGACGTGGACCTTACTTTTCTGTATCAGCTGAAATCTGGACGTCCTTCTCCCAGACAGGCCCAGCATGGCTGAGGAGACTGCAGGACTGTAACTCTTCCTTCTGTGATAGTCCCTTTAAACCAAAAGCTAGCTCAGCTTTCACAAGAAGCC
>JAAGNO010019612.1:81846-112888 GCA_033439905.1 Ceryle rudis | reverse complement strand
AGACACAAAAAAGAAAGCAACGGGGTGAGGGGACGAGAAAAAAATAACAAATAAATCAACAAACCCCCACAACCATGCAAACAACCTCCCCTCACCCCGCCGCCGTTAATCGCAGCCCCGGTACTCACCGCGCACCTCCTCCCCGGGAAAGGATCCGGCCGCGGGGCAGGGGCAGGGGCCGGGGCCGGGCCAAGCGGCCGCGGATGATCGCGGAGCGGCGCGGGCCCCGCTGCCCATGTGCTCGCCGGAGCACGCGCTCGCCTCAATGGAACGTTGTGCTGGCGAGCGGCTCTGTGACGTCACCGCCCCCCGCCGCCGCCGGCCGCAGCATGCCGGCCGCGCTGCGCCTGCTGTGGCTGGGCCGCCTGGGCCGCCTCTGCCGCGGGCACTTCGAGGGCCCGCTGTACCCCGAGATGTCCAATGGGACCCTGCACCACTACTTCGTCCCCGACGGGGACTACGAGGAGAACGACGATCCCGAGCGGTGCCAGCTGCTTTTCAGGGTGAGCGAGCAGCGGCGGTGCGGGGCGGCGGCGGGCGGCGGGCTCAGCCTCCGGGAGGAGCTGACGGTGCTGGGCCGGCAGGTGGAGGACGCGGGCCGGGTGCTGGAGGGCATCGGAAAGAGCATCTCCTACGACCTGGACGGGGAGGAGAGCTACAGCACCTACTTGCGCCGAGAGTCCGCCCAGATCAGCGACGCCTACTCTAGCTCGGACCGGTCTCTGAGCGAGCTAGAAGGCAAGTTCCGTCAGGGACAGGAGCAGGGGGGCCGGGAGGAGGCCCGCCTGGGCGACAGCTTCCTGGGGCTGCTGCTGCACGCCCGCGCCCTGCTCCGGGAGACTCGCCACATCTCCACCGGGCTGCGGGACAAGCACGACCTCCTTGCCCTCACCGTCCGCAGCCACGGCGCCCGCCTCAGCCGCCTCCCCCGGCCCGCGACCTTCGCGCGTCCCCGCGCCGCGGAGAGGGGGAGATGGAAGCGGCGGCGCGTCACCGTTACCGTCACCCTCCCCGTCCCGTCCCTGTCCCGTCCCTCCCCGGGCGCGGCCCCCCCCCCCCCCCCCCCTCCCCCGTTCGACCCCCCGACCCCCGGGCGCGGGGCCGCCGCGGCGCTCGGCTCCGAGTTCCAGGGGCGCGGAGAGGGGGAGCCTGGTCCTGGGCGGCACAGCGGGACCTCCCCCCCCTCCGCCCCGAGCCGTGGGAGCGGAGTCTCACTCCCTGTCCGCAGCGGGAGGTCCCGGGCACGGGCGGCCCCAGGTGGGGGAGCTGGGCGGCGAGGAGGAGCCGCCGGCGTCCGTCCCCTCGGGCTCCGCGGGCGGCCGTGCCGGGACGCGGGGGTCCCCCCGGGCGGTCGGGTATCCGGCAGCATGAACATCCTGTTGGAGCTTTTTGTGGTGACTTTCAGAGTGTTGTGGGCTTTCGTACTAGCCGCGGCTAAGTGGCTAGTGCGGCCCAAGGAGAAAAGCGTGGCGGGGCAGGTGTGCCTGATCACCGGGGCGGGCAGCGGCCTGGGCCGCCTTTTCGCCCTCGAGTTTGCCCGTCGCCGGGCTCTGCTGGTGCTTTGGGACATCAACACTCAAAGCAACGAGGAGACGGCGGGTATGGTGCGCCACATCTACCGGGAGATGGCCGAGGCGGCTGCCGCCGCCGCACCCCGAGGTAAGCGGCGGGCCTGTCGGGGCGGGCGGGCTCCCCGGGCTCAGGCGGTCGGGGGAAGAATTAACCGAGGTCGCCCACCCGGGGGGGGGGGTTGCAGCCCCGGGACGCGCTCACCTGCGGAGCTCACCTGCTCGGGGCTGCAACCCCCCCTCCCGGCACACGAAGGCATCAAACGCCCAGTTAATGCTTCTGCTACCCGGGGCTCCGTGGTGGTGAACGGGGAGCGGAGACCCGCTGCGGGTAGCGGCTGTAAAAACTGAAGCGCTTCTTAAAACGCTTTGGCAGCAATAACGAATAGAGGAGCCCTTGTGTAACTGCGGTGACACCAAAGTAAATAGAAGTTTTACTAGGATGGAAATGCATTCACTGTTTCCACTTGACTTACTTGTTTGAAGGTCAAAATACAACTAAGAACTTTATTTCCATTCTCCCCCCCCACACCCCCTGTTACCTTGTTTGTGTTCTTTAGTAGCTGGAGATGGAGAAAAAGAAGCGCTGCCTCATTGCAACTTGCAGGTTTACACATACACCTGTGATGTGGGCAAAAGAGAAAATGTCTACTCGACTGCTGAGAGAGTCCAGAAGGAGGTTGGTGAGGTGTCTGTCCTGGTTAACAATGCCGGTGTGGTCTCCGGGCACCATCTTCTGGAGTGTCCTGATGAGCTTATTGAGAGGACCATGATGGTCAACTGCCACGCACACTTCTGGGTAACTATACACTCCTTTCTGTCAGTTAATTGGGGGAAATTCACTGCTGTTGCTAAACTCCTGTTTCCTTGAGTTTTGTACTCGCTCCCTTTCATTTGCAAGCTCGCTGCTTTGGGGGTTTCTTATTTTTAACTTCCTGTTCTGTTTAACAGGAATGGTGGCTATTAAAGTTGCTAACAGAGTTTTAAATCAACTATATCCTTCTTGAATCCAGAGTTCTAAGCCTTGTGCCCTTTTCTGTAGCCCTGTGTATGAAACCCCTTGCAAGCACGCCCTCTGAAATCGGCCTGAAGGTTGTTGCTGTTAATGAATGGCTCCTCAGCCGTCCTCCTGTAGTCTTCTGATAGCGTGTTAGCAATTTTAAGGTCCTTTTTAAAATGATGGCTACAATAGTCAACTCGCACACTTCTGGAAACAAAAATACTTAAAAACCCCCGCTGAAAATGTTGTTTCAATTGCCTGGGAGGCAAATTGTTCCTTTTGAAGGCTGGGAGGAAAGGCAAAAAAAAAGATTTCTCAAGAAATCAAGCCAAAAACACTTTTTCAGGAATCCTGTGTATTTGTCCTCATAGTTTTGTCTGGGGGCTGCCAGTAGATGTAAGAAAAACCTTTTCATATGGTTTCTGGGATGATATTGTCTCCGTAACTAGCAGATGTTAAGCAAGGAGAAGAAGCTGCGTGATCTTACTCTGTGTATCTAAAGCTTGTTTTCCCGTGTGCTTTATTTTTGAACCCCTGGTAGTTGTGGGGTTGCATAAACTGGAGTGTTCAAGGAGGGCATGATGCACACTTGGGTTAGCATTAGCTGTCAGACTGAGCCCATTGTTAGTACTAAAACTGTTCTTTGATCCCTCAAATAAGGTTATGAAATACACTTGCATAATGATCAAAGGATTAAGCAATGTGGAATATACTTCGACTTAAGCCTTCTTTGGCTGGTCTTACTTTTTTCATAATAAAACTTTGTAAAATGCCTCATCTTCAGAACTTGGAAGCATCTCCCAAACCTGACCTCTTTACCATGGGAGTGAAATGCTGTTTCAGAACCCTAAAGGAGCCTCTTCAAATCTGTGCTGTGCAACAATTAATGGCAGAGCAGTGGGTTGGGTGTGTTTTTTTTTTTTTCCCAATGTATTGTAAAGCTCGCGGAGAGATCACTTAAAACTTCAGTGCACATGAGATAGTGTTTAGAACCTCTTCTAAATTCTGAAAGGGTTGCTTTAAGGCGATTTGAAAGGTTCTGAGAAAGCTCTCATATGACTTCTTACAGCGAAGAGCTCTCTGTATTCCCCTTCATAAAAGTTCAATTGATGCTTCAGCAGAGATGTGCAGTAGATTTAATGACTGTTATTGATGTGGTTTAAATGCTGCATTGACAAAGTTTCCAAGAACTCTTAAATTATGACATCACCGTGAATTAAAGTATGGGAGGATCCTAAGTTGTCCAGCTGTTCTGCCTTATTTAGGACATTGTTTCAGAGACCTTTATAAGCATCCTCTGTGTGTTCTGAGTCACACGAAGAGAAAACCGGTGTCTAGTATTGCTGTGTTTTGGTTTCTGTAACGATTTCATCTCTAAATATTATGGTGTTAAGTGACTTGAAAATAAGAAAAACAAACCTCCAAGAAGGTGTAGTTAAGATCTCTACCGTGAAACTTCAGCTTGGCTTCAGCTTCTCAGGAGTGGTCAACACACTTTATATCTAATTGAGGATCTGTTCATAGGTACATTTCTTGCAGATTTTGTGTCCTGCTTTGCTTTTCCTCTTCTTCCCCCCTCACCCCCCCCTTCCCCTGTCTTCCTCTTCATGATCCCAGAAAAGGTTGACTTGACCAACAGTGGGTGGACTTCTATTAAAAGTAATAGTGCTTAATTCATAAGGTATTATCTGAATCAGCTGTTTTGAAGCCAACTTCTTTTTTTTTTTTTGATGCAAGTCAATGCTGACTTAAATAGAACAATGTGTCTACATGTGTGAAGTCTGAGAGACAGTCTTTTCTGTGTCAGCTGAACTGGTGGTCCAAAAGCTAAGCTTATACTCTGGAGCATTATGTAGGCTTTTAACTATTCTTGGAGGGTGTTTCATCCAAAAAGCTGTAAATGCATTTTATAAAGACATGAATCTTCTATGTAATATTGCTTCAGTAGTTAAGTGTCTGTACTTTCTGGGGTGTTGTTGGGGTTTTGATTGTTTTATTTATTTTTTTTTTAATGTGGACAGGGAAAATTCTTCCTCATCCCTCGGTCATTAATCAAGCCTCGGTGTGCTTCTGTATAAAAACCCCAAATGGGGCTCTAGTGCTGTCCTCTAGAACCATCTGAAATGAGATTAGCAGCTTGCTGTCTGTGCAGAATGCAGGTGACCTGAGCTTTGCTTTGTTAGCAGCTACAACCTGAAGGCTGCCCAACTTCTGCAGTAGGCAGCGACACCAAAGTTTGCTGTTGTGACTCCGTGTAGGCTGTGGGCCACATCACACACACTGGCAGAGGAGAGAGCCTTAGCAGCATGCCACGGCCTAAACAGATGCTTTCCATTTTGCTGACATTCATGATTTGTATAATCCTTTCTATGAGTGTTCTATATAAACATGTCACCACTGCATCATGTAGCAATTTCCACAGCATAAAATCCCCTGCAGTATTAAAAGCCTGTTATTTCATGCTGTGATAACTCGAATGCTTCTGATATTGGAAACATAGGGACAAAATCCATTCCTGGTTTGAAACAAGCCAGCTCTGGTTTACTATAATTTGCAGATGCATAAAACTGTAGCAGGAGTGTAACACTATCTTTCCTGCCAGTCTGTTGCAAGAATAATTTACTTGGCTGCACTTGTCAATTACTGGAACTGAACTTTGCAGACTAGGAAATTTTCTTCCTGTGATATGTCAGGATTCAGGTTGATAAACGTTAAATCGTGGTATAAGAGAAAGCTGTTGCTTAATCAGTTTTAAGCAAATATAGGAGTAACAGTTTTTCATTCTTGTGGTTTTGCAATAAAGCTTAAGTATCAAAAAAACTGGTTTAGATTGTGGAACTGTATTTAATAAGACTAGTGTACAAACTCTCATTTTGGGATGATGAGAGATTCTTGTACCTACTCTTAACATTTTTTTGTTTGTTTCTGGAAGAATAATGCTATTGCAGGACTAGTGAGTATTCATATTGTACATTGGCATAGCACCTAGGAAATCCTTCTGGAGGCTGGTCATGGAATGGGACTCGTGGAGGGGCAGGGACAAGGTGATGATCAGCATCTGTCAAGTTCTGAGATGTGAAGCTCCTTCTATATAGCAGATCTTCAGTATTCAGCTCGGAGAACATCCTCCAAAAACTTTCAGCTTAAAGCTCTCCTACAGGAGTTCTCTTCTGACCAAAAGGGGGAAGCAAAAGCATTCAGCTCCAGCTCTGTCATATTTATAGGGGGGGAAAAAGAACCCAAAACACAAACCAAACCTATGTAGTGAGAGTCTAGGGGCTGGAGTTTGAAGTTTTGTACCGCTGTCCTAACCATTCATTCACTTAAACTACTTGGGGTTTTGAAGTTACGCAGATATATTTGTCTTTGTGGGAACTGAACAAATCTCTTAGGTGGCCTGACACTGATGCAGGAAGAGGCAAAGGCTGAGTAGAGGGAAATACTAAAGTAATTAGGGTATTCATAAATAGTCTGAAACTTTAATTGTCCCTTGGAAAGACAGTTAATGCAGAGTCACTAAATCAAATACCTAGTTAGGCAGCTGCTCTAGTTGTCAGTCTAATTAGACTGACAGGTTTGCTAAAGCCTTGGAAAATAAGCTACTTATAGTTATCTATAATGTATCGGTACTTACGGATTTTTAGCCTAGTCTCTTCAAGCTCCCTTGTGATACATAAAGCTTATTGATGCCCATAGTTTTAGCTCAGGGAATGCTGCACTTAGTGTGCATACTGAATCTTCTACGGAAGAAAAGATAGCTTCTTTGATGTTACTTGAACCTATACCATATGGAGTCTTGTGGCCTGTTGGCATACCAGTTTGATTTTTGCCCTTGTCTCTAGGATTCTGGTATCTGTGATCAAATATAGACACAGTATTACACTGGTGCTGGCTATGTTTAGCATTTTGAATAAGCAAATTTTTAATTTCATGATAATATATCCCAGGATGCGTAAGTTGACTTACAGAGTTTAACCTATGCGTTCTTGACTTATTTTCTTTGAGAAATGAGTTGGATCAAGTTCAAGCAAAACATGCACACGTGATCCAGTGGTATCACTGCGTGAAGCACAGTTGTCACCATCGTGTAATCTTTTAATTCTCTAACCCGTATCTCACAATCTGTGTGTAGCTGTAATCTAGTCTCGTAGTCACACTTTAGCTAGGGTGATAATTTTACCCAAAAAAGCATTAAAAGTATTTGAGTGTTCTGATCCTTTTTTGGGGGGGATCACCACCCCAAACCGTTTAGGTAGGTACCTGGATGTCTAAGCCTTGGCTGTAGAAGTGATCTTAGTTTCACAGTAGATGTGGGCGAGGATAATAAATGACTTCAGACAAGGGACTCGACTGCAGAGTCAGCGAGCAGAATTAAGCGTGTTGGGATGGGCTGGTAGGCGGGTGTTTGTCTTGTGTGAAATGCCCCTTCATTTACCCTGCGTAGGAATCCTACGCATTCAGGTACCTCTAACTGAGCTTCCAGACTGCTGCTCACTGAACTGTAGTTACTCAGCTCTAGTCCTGGAGGTCGATTGAGGCTGTTCAGTCCTGGTTCTCCATTGTCTACCGTATCCTGATGATAAATGAGTAGTTACGTATCGAGGGGTCTGAACAAACAGCTTAGGGCACTCTCGACTTGTTTAATGAGCGACACTTCCGTCAGAGCAGTGGGAAAAGCGTACTGAAGAGTCTTTGAATGTTACAACACCCGCTTGTACTTGCTGTGCTACAGCCTCTTCCTTGCATAGTGGAGAATGCTGACCTCTTGTTCAAGCAGAAGCTGAACAAGAAGCATTAATGATGATTTTCATCCCCCTCAGTTAACAAATCAGTGACCATTCAGAATGCTTTCCTTAACCTGCTTCAGTTACACCCGAGCTTTTGCAATCGCTTCTCTCGGGCATGCTTTGGAAATTAATTCACTGTGCCGTTTGAAAGGTGCATGGGTCTTAGACTCTCTCGCAACAGCAAATGGGGATCCTCACGTCGTGACCCGTGAATTGTTTGTTGCCTGTAGATTGGTGTCTAAGGCCGTGGCATAAGGTGCAATCGGCCAGTTGTTTCCATATCCTAAACTACAGAAAACAGAAGAGTTTAGGTAAAAAGAATGCTGTATTTCACAGAAAAAAAAACATGTGGAAGTTCTGTTAAGGAGAGTTGTCCTGAAGAGACCATGCCAAGGCTTCTCAAACTATTTGAAGCATATTTTAAGTATTAAATCAACTATTAGTCGCTTGCTATTGTGCAGCCCTCTAAAATCAAGCAGGAGTTGCAGTGTAGCTTGCAGAGAGGTGAAGTGCTTGGGACAGTCTCACTCTTCAGTCTCCTGTGACTGTGCGAGGGTCGGAGACACGGGAGCAAATTGTTACGAACGTTTTCAGGATTGCTGGTCTGCCCTGAAGAAATGGTCCTGGATAAGTGATCAGTGGGATTAAATTCCTGCATCCTACGGAATGAGGTAGGTTAGCCGAATAAGCAGGAACTGCACTGACTTCAGCCTGGTGTTACGCTGTTACTTGTGAAGGATTTGGGGAGACAGGAAAACCTTAAATGGAGCAATAAATAGTCTTTGCCAGCGTGGTGCCTAGCCTGGCTAGAAGTGGAGAGAATGATTTTTTTTTTTCCACTGTTTCAGTGAAATAATCAGTCTAAAAAGATGATCTGTGTGCCTTTCTTGTCCTGGGGAGGTTAAGAGAGCAATGGAGTTTCAAGTCCCAGATTCTTCTATCTACAAGTAACATTTGCTTTTATTTTATGAGAAGCAGCTAAGTTAGTGAGATGTCATTAGGTTACTAACTTTCTGTAACCACCAAGTGACTATAACAGATCCTTGTAAAGGATGGGTATGTTCGTGTGCTTAACTGTGGAGAAAAGTAACCCTAATTATGAGATGGGTAAGTGTCCTGCTAACAGCATTTGCATCACTGCCTAAGAGCTCTCTTAACTGAGCTGTGTGGTGAGCAATCCTTTTCTGTAGCTCTCAGCATCATCAATTACTCTGACTAGATAGGTCGAGGCAAGATGAATGTTATGTTTTCTGGCACCATCCCTGCCATTTTAGCACTGCACTTTTAAAATCTTTTCACCTTTTATCTTTATCAGTGGCAAAATATTATTCTTTCCTAATGCTTCTCATGCTTTGATTTCACTTCTGGGGGGGAGGGAAGGTTTTGGGTTTGTATCTCTAGTACTAAACCTTTCCCTAGTCCTCTGTATGCAAAAGCCAGAGTGTCACTCTTGATAAACCTTGCTCCCTTGACCTTTGAGGTTTTCTGGCCGTTCACACTGATGGTAAAACTGAGTTACTGATACCTGCCTGTCTTTTGTGAAAAACAGTAGAGGCCTTTCCGCAAAGGCAAACTGAAGCTGAGTTAGGTGTGATGCTTTAGGTTTCCACCTGTGCTTTTAGGACTCTGGGTTTGTTAAAGTTATTTCAAAACACAGTTACAGTGTGGGTGAGTAGATGGCCGCTTCTGGGGGTTTGGAAGAATGTATATCACGGACCAGGGTGAGGTTTACATCTGTGCTCACACTTCTGAGTGAACACTCTGTTCTTGTAAATAATTACATTAGTGTAATGATTTATATGCCAGTCAAATTAACACTGGACACGAGGGAGTTATCCCCACTGGGCTGGAAGGGCAGGGTAGACCAAGGAGTGCCAGAACAGCTGCGGAGCTGAGGTGGGTGATTTGGTGTGAGCCTTTTGAAATTCAAGTTTGTTTGGCTGTTGAATTCTGCACCTAAATGTGCCCTGGTGCTGGTCGCTTCTGCCATCTGTTTGAACTTGTGTGACAGTTTCTCAAGCATTCCCCTTTCAGTGTTGGCTTGGAAGAGCACTTGAGCATATGCTTAAAAGTAACTTGTCCAAAATTTCTGTTGACTTAGGATGGGATTACAAGGCCATCTTAGTGGTGGCAATCTGTCACGTGGGACCACCCCTTCCATCTGCATCTTACCTTGCACTAGTTTTGGTACTCATCTGATCCAGTTTGGCTCACTAACTTGTCTGGAGGAAAACTGTTCTTTTTCTTGGCCAAGTTGCTTAGTTTTTGTGTTTAGAGACTAGAAGCACCTCATCTACAGACTTGGTCTAGCCAGCGTGCGCGTGTTGGGGTAAGAGTGAGGAGGAATAGGATAAAACCACGTAGCTGTGAACAGGACTTCAAATGTAATCTCATTCTTGGAGAGATTTCTCTGGAATAGGATTTACAGGCCCTGAATAGTTAAGTAGCCATAAACGGTTCCAAGCTACAGCAAATCTGCCACTGGCATAACAGTCTGAATCTAACAGCTCGACTTCTAAAGGGATTGGAGAGTTGTAATTGCACCCTATTGAAAACACCTAGATAAATGTAAGCTAATTTTATGAACGCATCAAATAATGTGTTAACAACTCCAGCTTATTTGCCTTGTACTGTGATTGCCAATACTATAATTGCTCTCGTGTGCCATCGAGAGCCATGATCCCTATGCCTTCTCCTGAAATCAGTTGTACTAACACCATTTGAATGTGGGGAAAAAAATAGGCCAGGGCCACAGCTCAGCTCTTGCAAAATGAGTTTCCACAGGCAGGCGAAGGAAGGCAGTATCTCTCTGTCTTTGAAAACTCACCCCCAAGAAAATCAGCAGATTGGCGTTTGTTTAAAATGCCCGTGCAAGGAGAATCTTTGCAAATTGTATTAGTCGCTGTTTTGAGCACTGTATTAGCTGGAGGGTTTCTTGTCGCTTTAGTCTTTGTTGGCTTACATAGCAAAAGTTTACTTGCTAGGGCTACATATCTCTGCTGCTGGAGGGTGGGGAGAAGTATGAAACAGAAACACCAACCTCTAAGCTCCATGCATTTCAAAAATGTTAATTCTCTTTCACTGAATTACTCCATAAGAAGTTGGAGCCTTCTAGGGCCTTACGGTTTCCTTAAACTCTGAAGCTAAATTTCCATTCAACTGTAATATCTCTTTGATTTTTGTTTCCACTAAGTCAGGCTGTTCTGTGAAAAGGGAAGCTTTCCCTCTAATCTTAGTCCTTTTGAGATACTTCTTACAAAGTAATTGATTCAAAATAATGACTTGGTGACTGAGTTGATGAGTAAAATGACTCTGCTTTCATCTGCACTCGAGTGCTATAGCAACTGCGGCTCTATAGAGAGGTACTGGCCATAAGGTATCTATAAAACGTGAAAGTAATTTTCTGTTTAGCAACTTCTTGAGAAGCCTGTTACATAAATCATAAAACATGAATGATGACTTCTCATACTCCTTAAGTAGTTCTGACAGTACTGTTCTCTGGTAACTTTTTGGAAACATGCAGACTAAAATGACTAAATATTCCAGAGGATGACTAAGTTTATGGCAAGCTGCAGAAAAATGTGTGTTTAAAAGTTGGATTGTTGACTGACCAGAATATTCTTGAGCTCTTATCTAATATATGTAAAATGAATTTGTTATTTATATTTTTCACTGACTCATTGGGGCATGTTTTCATTTTTTGTCAAGATTATCAAATAGCTGGCAATAAATAACTGCTCTCCAAATGGCTGGACATTTGCTGCAAACTTGCTAATGAAGGTGAGGGACTAATGTGTTTGTTACACTAATGTCAACATAGCTCTGAAACCCTACAAATCCTTTGACAAGGCCATTTGTCAGCGTATAAACAAAGTAGAATTTCTAGTTGCTTAACTTCCACACGACCTAAACCAGCTTTTGCAGAAAGGAGCAGCCAACTGTTAACCTCTTCTGATCTTGAGCAGTCATTTCGAATCTGATATTTGAATAAATACAAATCACGTTTGTATTTCCTGACAGATCCTTCTCAGGAAGAAGAGGAAGTTGGTGGTGCTACCTACTGGGATTGTAACTTTAAGTTCCTGACTTTACAGGAGTGTAACTGGCTTGTCAGAGCTGTGTTGGAGCTCTGTGTATGGAAAGCTCAAATGCTGGCATGTTGGACTTGAGCAGAAGGATTCACTTTCTTTAAACTGTGTGTTGCTGTGGCTGCTGCCAACCCTGCTTTAAATTGAACAGTAATTGTGATTTGGTAGCTGTGATTGTCTGAGAGTAGAATGAGATTAATATTTGTGGTGGATAAATATCAACTTGTAAGCTGCCTTTGGGAGGGAAGAGGTCAGCTTTTGAGCATGAGTGCTTTAGCAGTTTCCATTCTCATGCTTGGTTATGCCTTAAATACATTTGCTCCCAAGTTCCACTTCAGTCTAGACTTGTCTCTTGCTTATTTTGCAGTGTAAGGCAGACTAAACACGTAGCTCGGCCTCCAGCAGCCTTCTTACCCTGCCATCTTACCTGCCACTAATCCTTCTCAACTGTTAGATTAGTTTGACGTTTGAAATCCACAACGAACATCATCGACAACTTAGGTTCTACACTTTTATGCTGCTTAAGCAGAGATACTGTCCTTCTCCCTGTTCATTGCTAGCTGTTGAGAATGCAGTATCATTGATCTGTCCAAGCTTTAAAAGCCATTAAAATTCAAAGTGGGCAGAATTGTTTGTAAGGGCTCAGAATACCCTTTAGAAACTGTCAAGGAAGGGTAGGTACTGGAGGGCATCTAATAGCCAAGGGGACATCATTAGTGTTTGGAAACACCATGTTGTTTCTGTGATCTGAAAATATGTTCATTCCACAAAAAAAAATTCCACTAGGTGCTTCGTTGGACCTTCTCTCCAGGTGGAAGGACTTGAGACCAAAGGAGGAGAAAAGGAAGTAGAACAGACACCGTTTGAAACAGAGCAGGATAATTTATTACAGGCAAGAGCTCCTATAAGGGAGATACAAGAGAGATAGGGCAGAGGAATCGGCATCCTTTCCAGTTAAGACTGTGTTGATATACTTAGAGTTGACATAGGGACAAAGAGTGCAAGGTCTCTCTGCTAGCTTAGGGAGAAAATACAGAAGTTCTCAAGAGCACAAAGGTGGAGACTGCGTACCAGTAGCATCGAGGCTCTTGTTTCTGCTTGCTGGAATAGAGTAACAAGAGTAGTTCAGCTTGAATACCTGAAATTCTTCATGCCCAGAAAGCATATAAAGTAGTGGTGTCTCTAAAGAGAATGTTTTGAAGGAGAAATCAGGGCAACCTTTGGCTGTGTAATAGGTACCTAACCCTCTGCCCTAGTTAGAGTGCACTCACAATCTAGAGTGAAGCCATGAAAAAAAGCTTGATGTAGGAGAGCTGGGAGATTAATGAGCAGCAGGCCACCGTAAACCGTAGGTGATACCACCTTTTCCACCTTGACACTTAAGAAGAAAGTTTCTGAAGCAGGAATTGTGTTATTTAGGTAGCATTTCTGAGTGCTTAACCTACACTTCAGATGAGAGGGAGAACAAAGCTGTCTTACTCTAGTCTTAGTTATCTAATCTGAGGTAAAAATCACAGGGCAGGGGGGTGTGGTGTATGAAAAAAGCTCTTAAAAGAAAGAGGAGAGTGAGGCAATGTAGTGACATAAGGCAACAGTAGCAAAGTTCCCGGTGCCTTGTCCTTTCCTAAGCACCTTTTGTATCCCACTCTGTGTAGACACAACCCTTTTTCAGCCAAGCCTTGTTAACAAACTACACAGAAAGCAATCTGGCCAGGCAGTGTTCACTTGCCTTGGGCGTGGCTTAATTAGTTCTAGTGGTAAAGAGTGGAAACCAATGGTCAATATTTGAGAGATAACTAGTGGTATTAGTTTCTGGTGATTTTCTTTATTTTTTTCTTTAGTAGCATTCCTTATCTTTACCGTCTATCCACTGTAAACAGCTTTGTGGCACTAAGATCTGATTAAGGAAACTACATAATTCAGTTTCACCTTGCTTCTGATATAGTCAAGACGACTTCTCTCCATGCAAAGAGGAGCCACTACAATAACTGAACCGCTCACAGGAAACGGTGGTCACTATTGGCTTTGAAAATGGAAGAAACTTTAGAACTTGACCCTAAATACTACAAATGCTAAACAAGGTATTAATGTAATATGGACTGTAGCATACTTGTTCGCTAGCAGATAGCATGGCAGATGTTTGTTACTGCTTACAAACTTCAGTGAATAAGATTGCATCTAGTTTTGTGCAGATTTGGTGCTTCTCAGCTGAATAAAGATGTCTGAGAAGCAGGGAATTTTGTGTATGGATCAGTCTTGAGGGTGGAGAAACCAGGAATGTTAAATACTTAACATGAATTAAAACCAAGTGATTCAAGTAACTTACGCTTTTACTAAGGAAGACTTCACGTGCTTCAAAACAGTATTTCATGCAGAGTTGGAGAGGAAAAAGGTGCTTATTTCCCTGTAAATCAAACGGGTTTTAAAATTAACTGATGTTGCTTTTCAGTGTGACCGAATTCTTCAGCGTATTTATTACCTTCACCTCCTAATCTGGGTAGATCTTATCTATAGTTTCACTCTGTCTACCAATGTGGGCTATCCAAAGCATTTAAGGTGGGTGGGGGTGGGGTGTTTTTGCTTCCTTGTTAGCTGTAATCATTATAGACCTCTGTTTAAGTCTGTCCTGCTCTTTCATGAGCTGCTGGTTGCAAGGCAACTGTAACATTATTACTGTGCATGTATGTTAAGCATTAGCTGCTGTCACAGTTCAATATTAAAGGAATCCCCGTGGCCCCCAAACAGTGGGTTTTTATGTGAAGGACAAATAAAGCTTTAGTTAGAAATTGAAGGTTGTGTTGCCTCCCAGCAGCTCAATAACTAAGGGACTCCTTTGGAGATGAAATATTGGAAGGTCTAGCTTTATTGTTGTGAACACAGGTCCTGTTCAAGGCACACTTAAGAGCAATCCTTGAATAGTTTCCTTTCATGCTTTCAATACAGCTGTCTATGGAAGCTTGGCTTGAGGATGTTATTTGTCCCCCGTTCCTTTCTGCTGCAAAATGATCTGGGTTGACCCATCAAAAAAATCCAGAGAAATGTGTGGCTTTCTTATTTAATTCCTTACTTTAGGAAGACTGGGTAATTCTGGCCTATTTTTCACTATCACATCTCTAGACTAGAAATTAAAGATCAAAAATAGTAGTAATTTCCCCAGCTATTCAAATATTTGCTTAGACGGTGACTAATTATCCAGAAAGGGGCCCAGTGCTTCTTGAAAACAGTCAGCGGAGACATCTGAGGTCCTTCAAAGTACAGCTTTGGTCCCTTTTATTAGCAAGGTCAACAGTAGTTGTAGATTTCTGTCTACCTTCTGTACTCAGGCTGTTAATGGCAGAGCCTCGTCCTTTGTGCTGTGTGGTCTCTCTGGTCTTCAACTCCATCCTTATTATTTTCAGGTAGTCTTAGCACAGTTACTAATCTTACCTGGTCCTAATATTTCTGAGATGCTTTTATGATGGAATTTAAGAAGGATGTGGAGCTAATACGGGGAAAAGTAATTGAGATGATAGTGCAAATGACAAGGAATTCTTCTCATTTCTCAGTGGAACCAAATGCAACAGTTAGAAGGAAAATAAATGGTTAAATCCAGGCTTGTCACTGCATGCTCTGCTTGAGAAGGCATTTTGGATATTAGTCTCTAACTTGAAAACACTCTCCTTGCAGAGTCACACAGTTCCAGGGTATACTTTCGAGGCCTCTTCTAAAACTATTTGGTGATGGTTTTTGCTGAAATCCTGCAAGTGAAATCTTACCCTGTGCTTATAAAATTTAAAGTGGTTATCTTCTGAATGAAGCTGGGCTGTGTGACTCTGGCTGGGGGAAAAAAAAAACCCACTTCAGTACGTTTACTGATAAGCTTGCTTTGGGTTTTTTTCTATCTTTCAGTCATCCCTCTTTCCTTTTTAACATAGAGTGCTATACATCCCAGTTTGGACAAACCTACTTTAAAGAAAGGATTCCCCAGCCTGACTGCAGAAGGTGTAAAGGTGCCTGTTTGTCAGACCTTTGTGCATTCCTTCTCAGTTACTGGAATGGAAAGAGAAATGGGGCCATATGGAAATGTCTGTTTCATTCTGTGGTGGAGCAGCAAGTGACCACATGCTGTTCTCTGTGGGAGCAGGAGAACCTGCAGTGTGTCCTGCTGTGGTCTGTGAAGAAGAATGGGAAGAAAGGAAGGGTAAATAGCCACGCTGAGGGTGTGAGAGGATATGATGCGTATTTCAGACAAAAACTTGAAGCAACACTTTCTTGTCACTGGCTCCATTGCTTGATGGCAGCAGTTCTAGGATTAGCTAACACGTTTGTTACCATCTCTGGTACCTTAGTTCCCAGAATTGTTTGGATAACTCCTTGACCAATCACACCAATTTTGCTTCTTGGGTCTGGCCAAATAGTGTTTAACGTGAAGATGAAACGATACCTTTACCCAAACGCTTCACTTGGTTGCACTCCTAGCGTCTGTCCTGGCGGTCGGGAGTAGCTGTGGCTTGTGTGGAAATGTCTTACCTGTTATACCAGTACACCACTGGTGTGGATGATCTATAGTGATGCAGAAACTCTCCTGTTTTGATCAGCCTCAGAAAAATAACCGTGCTCCATCCTCTACCTGAAGGGTCTGCATGGAAAATGAGCTATTCCTTTAGCATCAAGGAATTTCTGTCTTGCAGTAAAGCAGCTCGTTTATGCCATCAAAATAGTTTGAGGGCTGTTGAGCGTTGACAGAAGGTATGAAAAAACTTACTGTATGGAAAACCAGATACTTAAGCAGACACCGAGACATAAGGTCCTTTGCTTTCTTCGATATAAACACTTTAGTGTGCTTTCTGCCCTCAGTCTCCTTTGTCTCGAGCTGCATACAGCTAACATTGTGTTCTGTGGCTGCTTGCTTTCTTCTTTAAGAATAATTAATCCAAAATTTAATTAAAAAATCACTTTCCCAAACACAGTATTTCTTCATATTCTCAGTTGCTGTATTTAGATTAATTTGTCTTGACATTGCAGCTGCGCTGTTCTTTGTGTTGCACAATCTTTTGAGTTTTGTTTCATTAAGAATGGAACTAAAGAATTTGGGGAAGGGGAGGGAAGAAGTGCTAGACTGTTAGAAGTTAATTTGCCGTAAACCAAAATGTTGAGAACAGATTAGGAAAGCTATGAAGTGACATGTAAATGCTTGTTCAGTTTCACACTTGTGAGAAATAAGTCATTAAAGCTGTGTGCACTTGAAATAGATGTTTGGTTACAGCTACTGGGAATAGTTTGTTCTTACTGGTATATTCAGAAGCATGGAGGAAAATGCTTAGGAGACTGGGAATTGATCTCTGGGCTCCAAAAAGCTTAAACTAGCTCTGCTTTTTGTTCAGAATAGCTTCATATATTTTTATCTACCCACCTAGCTCCTGTCTCTAAACTCCACTGCATCTTAGAAGATGAATGGTGGCACTATGCTTTTGGGGTTTTTATTCTTTTTTTTTCCTAAAAGGAAATAATTTCTGAGTGAAGAGGATGCTTAACTTAAATTTCTTGATGTCAAACACTGCGTAACTTCCTTGATGCATCACAACACAGTTTCTTTCATCCGCTATATTCTACTTAAAGGTTTATCCTTGGTGCTGAGAAGTGTGTTACGTTTGTCATTAATAAAAGACCCAGCTATGACTAAGTGCTTAAAACATTTTGGTTACACATCTTCAACTGAAACCTAAAGGATCTAAGCAGAGGGCAGATAGTTTGATTAAATCACTTGAGTTGAATTATACTGGGGGCCTGGCTCCTCACTTCTAATGTCATGGACAAAACACGTTTCTTGCTTGGTATCTTCTAATCCTCTTGTTTTATGGAGGATGAATGTGTCTACGCATCTCCTTGGAAGACTAATGTGGGCTGTGCTACCTGTTCAGACAAGCTCCAGATGGGAAGGCCACCTAGGAGGCATCTTGTCCCAAAGTGGTCAAACCCTTAACTAGTTTCTCAGCAGCACACGAAGCGCACGGAAGGCTTTAGGTCTGGTAGGAAGATGTAGCTGGAGCTGAAAGAAACTAGAAACAAGAAACTGGGTTGATCTGGTTTGTGTAACAAGCAGAAAAGCTGGGGACCAGAGTATGGAAGAAGCTGCTCTGATCAAAGAAGCCTGTGCCAGAAGCTCAGTGAGGATGCTGATTTATTTGGGGATTGCTTATACCACAGAAGAGAATAACTTCGCTTTGGGATTGTTTTTCCCAGCAAGAGGAGGCTGGGAGGAGCGATGGGCAAGCCCTTACTCAGACTAGAACTGCATCCCCTCGTAGGGTGTGTCTGCCTCTGACAATGCTTGTTTTTGAGTGCTGACTCCCAGCTGTTGCAGATGGCTGGAGGATGGTGGCAACAGAGGCGACCTTCTCGGACATCCACTTAGCTGAAGCATTGAGAGTTGACTGCTAAGTTTTCCACAAATAGGGTAGTTGGGCTGTCTTCATGGACTTGCCTCAGCTTCGGGTTTTAAATAAATGGATGTGCAGGATCATGTCCCATGACAGGGACCTGCTCTGAACAGGCTGTTCCAGAACACTGGGGTCTTATGCAAAGGTTTCTGTTAATTGCTGAGTGTCTTCAGAGCTGAGGAGCCATGTGGCCATAAATGACCTTTCAAGCAACGACTTATGTGAAATTACTATAGTTCTGCTGCTTGGAGTTGTTTGGTCTGCGCTTGAAAATTGCTGAAGATGTCACCCTACACTGTCCTCGATGGGGTTTTAGTCACGTTCCAATTTCCTCTTGGTTGGAAACGAGTTACTTGAGCTGCAAGCTCTGAAAACTCAGTCTTTGTAATCTGAACACTTCGAAGGAGTGTAGTGTAGCTGAGCAGGCTTTGACATCTACTGCTCTGTAGTTGTTCTGGTTATTACCTCTATATATAAGCCTGTAAAAATTCTCTTCTTCAGCTGTAGGTAAGAATAGGTACATATGGACACCTAGTTATAGTTAATCGTGGTTTTACCAAAAAAAGGGGGTGGAGAGAACAAACCAAAACCAAAACAATAAACCAAACAACACAGTGCTGTAGTAAAGATAATAGAAAAGCCAGTCCAACAAAGCTTGGTGAACTTGCCTATTATCTCTTGCAAGAAAGCATCGATTCGTGCCTTGAAAGTGGCAGGAAGGGGGGAAAAAAAACCAACTATTACTACTTCTCTCCGTTGTTTGTCTTCCCCAAGACAAACTCCAAGGCGAGCGCCCCTTCATTTCTTCATTTCTGTAGCTGCTGTGGTTTTCAGCCAGAGCTTCAGCCTGCATTATCAAGCTTTCTGGCAATGTGAAGTGGCAATCAGTCATTCCGATGTGATGTGGACAGATAACTGAGACGTAAGTGGAAACTGCTGATGGAGCTGACTAATGCTCCGGAGGGGAGTAAATTGTTAGCAGGACTGAATTGGGAGCTTGGCTCCCTTTCAGGCATAGCTCAGAGGGTCAGGGCTGGCGTACACACCATCGGTATTGGGGTGCATAAGGCAGGCTGCAGATAAATAACACACCGTAAAATTTCAGCGTCATCCAAGCAAGGCCTTTTACCTCTTCAGATGGCGCTGCCCTGCGATGACTGGGCTTTGTTGCCACGCAACACGGGGAGAGAGGCTGAAACTTTGTGTGCCTGGCACAGCTTAGTTTAACAGTGAACTAAATTCTTGTCCCAGGCTCTATATAAGAGGTTTAGCGATCCCTGTCATGAGGAAAGAAACAAATTCAGATTTATTTTTTTTTTATAATTAGCTTTGTTACGCAGTTATGACAGAACCTAGGAGCTGCACGAATCAACAGTAGAAAAGGCAGGGAGTCAGGAGGTCTGCTAATCTTCTATCATCTGCCAGCTGTCCAGTGAACACTCTTTTGTGTGGTGTTAGGAGGTCTGGATTAGTCATTTAACACCTGCAGGCAGAAATGTTGTAGGAGAACATGTGAAAATCATTAGAGCAAAACTGTCCTGACCTCTGTGATTGGAAAATGCGGACAGCAGCAGAATGGAATGAGATGGATTCAGCTGTAGCTTGCCTGTCTTTTTAAGAATGCAGCTGACACAACTCAAACCAACAATTAAGCCAGTGGCAAAGACTGAAGGGGCATTGGTGTGCTCTGGGTTTGGATCCAAATTACTTGGGAAGAGCAGGTTTCTGGGAGGATTAAGCATTTATGGTACTGAGTGAATTAGAGTGGAATACTAGGTCTGTCATTAATAGATTTCTATATTAACTAGGCGTATTTGTAATTAAAAAGCATTGTCTGAAGTTCTTTGGCAATTTAAAAGCGATGTCATGTAACACGTTGACAACCTAGAAGCTCGAAGTAAATCTTAACTCCATTTTACTGCCTTCATTGATTTTATTTTTTTATTATGGTGCTCTGCTTAATGCTTCTTGAAAAAAGGAAAAGTGTTGAGTCAGCTTCAGAGATGATAGGAGACAGGCAGGTATTTTAGCAGGGCTGATCTTCCAGCAAATGTCTTCAATTTATTGCTTAAAATTTAATTTTTTTAAGATGTTAACCCTGACTTGGTTTGTTAAACAGAAACAAGCTTTCTTATAATCAAAGCAGAAAAAACCGGAGGTTAAAATCAAAGTCTCATCTTGAGACTTGCTTTTGGTTTATTTTGAAGCTCTTAAAATAAGGAATTGATAATAGAAATGTCTCTCTAGTTTGAGCTTAGGGATACTGATAAAGATGGAAAGCGATTTAGACTAGCAGATATTTACTGTATATGTAAGAAGTAACATCAGCAAAAGCTGTCAGTTAGACCCGATAATCAGCACTGGTCTTAACCCAGATCTGCTGGGTGGGGTAATTAAACACTTTGCATTCCTTTTTTCAGCTTAAAAAAAAAAAAAGACTTCCATTTTAGGGTCAAATTATCTCTTTCTGATAACTAGTCTCTTGCGGAAAAATAAACATCTGAGCTCAACTGATCCTTTAACCTTAGGATTTCTGAAGATCTAATCCTCGCTGTCTGAATTCACAAACAAGCTGTAGATTGTCCGTTGGCTTTTTTTGACAAACTCAGAAGTTCAAAACCTGTACTGTGATTGCACTTCTAACATCTTGATGATAAACTGAGATAGAGGTTTCGAACACTTACCGCTAATGGAGTATGTTTGGGGGGGGGTGGTGGTGTTTGGTTCTGTTTGTTTATTTGTTTTTTCCTTCGTAGACCACTAAAGCGTTCCTTCCCAAGATGTTGGAAATGAATCACGGACACATTGTGACAGTTGCAAGTTCATTGGGATTGTTCAGCACTGCTGGAGTGGAGGTTTGTTCGACTAGAATTAACACTAACTTGGCACGTCTTGCTTAGGATAGGCAAGATTTCAGAATGCTAAATGATCTTTGAGTTACCTGTGAGATTTAGGAACCCGAAAGGTGCCCGCCTACCTACTCCTGTCAAGGTTGGCAGTGCTAAGCTTAAAGCCAAGGGCAAGATTTTCAAAAGTAATGTTTTCTATTTCCCGTGTCCAAGGAAAATGCTGCCAGCCTTCCTTCCAGAATATATAGCTCACCTGCTTTACTAGGCTCCCAGTTAAAAGCTTTGGGTTGTCCGCTTGCTCTTTGAGAACACCAGTTTGTGGGACTTTGGTACACGAAACTAGGTTCGGATTAGGGCCTGTTACCTTGCTTTTTTAGGTCGTTAGCACATACAGAAGTGAAAACAAAAAGCATGCAGTTAGGGAAAATCAATTAATGTGTCTAACAAATAATGGTTATATTAGCCCGTTAGCACAGGCTGCTTTGCAGCTAGATAAGGCTCAGTCCAGGACCTTAAACTGCAGTGTTTCATAACAGAAATGAGTGAAGCTGGTGTAACTTCAGGGTTTTTAGAGCATTTGCTGTCTTGAGGAAAATACAACGGATTTCCTAGACTGTGGGTGTGACCACCCAGCAAAGGTGGACACATCCAGCAGGAAACTCGAATCCTGTGCAGTTACTTTTTAATGTTCCTGAACTTTGTGATTTTTGAGATGTACAAGCCACACGCTCTTCTGAAAATTAAATGATGCTCTTAGATCTCCATATCTTCTACTGAAACTAACCTTGCAAGAGATTTTTACACCTATGCCCTGCCAACTCTCCGGGCTTTTTTTAACATCTGACCCGAGGTATTATTTGGTGTCTCAGTCCTTTGTTGTAATGTTTAATATTGAGCAAACTGGTAATTGGAGTAACTTGCCATGTGAGCCTGCCTGATTCAAAGACTTGAATTCAAGGTAATATCCTCCTATGTTCAGCTTTCGTGATTATGTGCTAATTGCCTCAAAAGTGAAGTGATAAATGACTAGATGTGGTGCTCTATTCAGTGAGCGTCTTTTGTTGCTGCTTTTAAGATCTGTGGAGAATCACCTCAGATATGCTTTGGCTTTGAACACGATTCATACCCGTCCTTTATAAATTGCCTGGTTTTTTGCTTCATTCATTGCCAACACAGGATTATTGTGCCAGCAAATTTGGAGCTGTAGGTTTCCATGAATCTTTGAGCCATGAACTGAAGGCTGCTGAAAAGGATGGAATCAAAACAACTTTAGTCTGCCCTTATCTTGTAGATACAGGAATGTTTAGAGGGTGCCGGATCAGGTGAGTAAAATTCTCTTCCTGCTCTTCATTTGTAGTGTTGTAAAAGTACTTGAAGGTAACTCAACTGTTACCATAATATTAAAGTAAGCATTATATCTGCTTCAGCATGTTAGTGTTAAACTCGGAGACTCTGCATTTGTTGAATGTCTTCTGTCCTTTTGTACCTGGGCAACACAGGTTTTGAGCTGTGGTTGTTGTAACTTAGAAGTGAACATAAAAAAAATTGAAATCTTTGTCCCTGCTGAGACATTCCAAGGAAAGTGAGTTAATTAACTCAGCTTTGGAGTCCTTTATGTATATAATTAATCTATCTTAAATATTTCAGAAAAGAAATTGAGCCTTTCCTTCCACCCTTGAAACCAGAATACTGTGTGAAGCAGGCTATGAGAGCTATCCTTACAGACCAGCCCATGATCTGCACGCCTCGCCTCATGTATATGGTCACCTTCATGAAAAGGTAAGAGCTGAACAGTCCCTTTGTTGGCAGTGCAACCTACGGAATGCTAGGAAAAGACACAAACACGTCCACTTACTGGACATAAACACCTTTCCACCCGCACAGGCCATAGGTGCTGTTTTGTTAGAATTGATAAGTCTTTTTCTTGGCTTGCATGAGTGCAAGTTGCTTGCTTGGGAATCTCTATAAAACTGAGATTCCATGTATCGTGCATCCTTGTTTTACCCTTCTGGTATCTTCCATCTTCCTTAGATTCTGATTTTTCTTTTCAACAGACGTTTATTTCCATTGTTTGGGTTCCTCTTTAGGAATGGGGCAACTTCCAGCATAGGCATCCCTAGCGCTCTGTCTCTAGAACCAGTGTGAAGGTGGCCCTGCCTGCAGATTCTTCAGGACTTGCACGATCAGAATCAATTTTGAGTCTTAAATTTGGAGGAAGGGCTATTTAAAGGAGATACCTCCTTTGTTCTGCCCACTACAGTGCAGTTTTTGGATGGGAACTCTGCTTAATCCGTAACCAGGCTAACGTTTTGGTGACGCGGGGTAATACAGGAGTTGGCTCAATTCCACTGATGCAACATCTCTTGCCTTCTAGTTTATAGAGAACAGCTTCACAGCTGTCTGGGTTTGTTTTAAATCTATAGTATGTAGGAGGAGCCTTTGGAATATAGCATTGATTTATTTTCCTTCCGCAAGGGATGGTTGAAACTGAGAATCTTGGTGACTTTTTTTATCCTACTTCCAAGGCAGTGGTTCTCCCCTGCCTCAAGTCACATGCTCACAGGCTCACCAAACACTAGAGGAGCCTTCACCACTCGCCTCTTTCCTGGAAGAGAATATGTATGTGTCTCTTCTGGCCACAAATCAAGACCACTGTCCGTATCTTTAAGAACTAGCTTTTTCAACCAGGAGCTCAGAGGGTGTTCAGTGCTCTCCTCACAAGCGGTGCCTGCTGCAGCAACAGTTGCACCAAAGGCCCTTCACATTGTCTTGGCTCAACGCTTTCACTTCCAACAGAGAGATCAAAGCTGCTGCAGAATCCGTGTTCCAGGCAGCAGCACTTAGATCAAATGCCCTCCAGTTGCTACTGCACAAACAGTGCTGGTACTACTGGCAGTGAGGACACCTGTACCGGTGACATCTTCTGCTGAGTGCTTCAGGAATCACTGCTCCTAATGGCTCTGCTTTCCACTGTGAGTGAGTGTCTGCCACTGTTTCCAGGGGCTGAGGAAATCCCATCTTAGTCCTTCAGTAGAGCCCCTGAGCACTACACTTGAAATAGAAGTAGTATTTTGTGGATGTGGGAAGGAGGGGAGAGTCTGTAGCCAGCATGTAGTCACCTCTTGGAATGTTATCTGGAAGGGGAAAAAGGCAATTGCTCTCTTTTTGAGGATGGATTATTCAGTGTAGAATGCAAGTCAAGGTTGTTAGACATCTGGCGATCAAAGAATGGCATTAACAGTAATCCCACATTAAAGAGTATCTTCCATGTCTGATGACTTCTGCTGACGTGGCTTTGAGCAGATGCTTTGGTCTTCAGAAGACTTTCTATGATGCCCTTGTCTGTCCCTAACTCTGCTCCTCCCCTTTAAAAGAAGTGATCCCAGTGCTGGTGAAGAAGCAGCAGAAAATCTGGTCTGAGCTAGAGGCATGGCAGTAACTCCCTCCTCATTTCTGCTTGCCTGTGTTGCTGAGTCTTTAGAATTTCCAATTCTCCAAGTATCCCTGTGAAATAAAAAGCCTCTAAGTCTCTTAAGAAGGCTCTCCAATGTTGCTTTTAAGGAGACCCAAGTGTATAGTGTAAGCAGAGGGGTTTGTTCTAGGTTTTCTTCTAACAATTTTATAACCTCTTTTATTCACAGTATTCTGCCCTTTGAAGCAGTTGTGTGCATGTACCGATTTTTGGGAGCAGACAAGTGTATGTACCCTTTCATTGCTCAAAGGAAACAGGCTACAAACAACAATGAAGCAAAAAATGGAATTTAACACTGTTTTGGATGGACTAACATTTATA
This sequence comes from Ceryle rudis, assembly GCA_033439905.1. Classification (NCBI taxonomy): domain Eukaryota; kingdom Metazoa; phylum Chordata; class Aves; order Coraciiformes; family Cerylidae; genus Ceryle; species Ceryle rudis. The sequence goes on along the minus strand of JAAGNO010019612.1, from coordinate 88,384 downwards.
GGTGACTATGATAGTGCTACGTGATGGAATTGTGAAGTGCACTTGCATCTAACAGATGCAAATGTCAGCATCTTACTGTGGCATTTTGGGTCCTAAACCTGTGTATTGAATTCTAAAAATCAATGTGGGGGGTTTTTTATATATATACTGTAAATAAAACTGACTATAGAGTACTTGGGAAATGTGAAAGGTAAGCCAAGTGAATTTCCAATGTAGCTGTCACCATTGTCCTTTAGAATGTCACTATGTACAGTAAACTCCTCCTCCTACTTCTTGCAGGGATGCACTGTGTGATATCTCTTCCTCAGCCTGCCAAGGCTTGCAAGAGCTGTATCCAGCTAGAAGCTGCAGTGTTTCCGAGGTTGTTTGTCTTTCCCTGTGTTATTTGGGAAGGGGAAGAGAGGGAAATCTTGAGATCTAAGCTACCCTTTAGCAAATTTAAGTACAGTTTCTGAACGCATCTCTTCGCTTGTTCACCCAAGCTCTCTAAAGGACACATGGCCGAATTGTGATGTAACTTTTTTTTTTTGTAGCAACTGTGTGTTCTATTTAAACAAAGATAAAGAGAAATTTGTAAATCTCTGCTAATTCAAAGGCAAATGAATGTCTCATATTCTGTCAGAGCAAACTTGTACTGGGCATCTGCTTTTCTAGGAAGGCATTCAATGATTTAAACAGATTTTTTTTCAAGTCACCTGATTTGAAATAGGCTGGTGTTTTATCAGAGCCCATTCCGGGTTTTTTTTCTTCCTACTCATTCTTACTTCTGACAGAGTTCTCCCACCCCTCGAGGAAGCCGTTGTATTAAATTTCTGTAACTGGACTCGTGCCTAAAAGACAAAGCACCTCAGCTGAGATACAAACTGTTTATGTAAGCGCTGGTCATACGCCAATTGTTAGCAAAGGAAAAAATAGAATAATGCCTGATGCAACTCTACACGCAGATTAGAGTGTAAAGACTTTTTGAGTTGTACTTACATTGTAGAACTTCAAATGACATTTTTACAGTATTTTTTTTGTAAAGCAAACAATTTCGTGCCTTGAATTTGGTAACCTGTATTAGTGAAGCATTGTAAAAGTGAACTTCTACCTCTGTATCTTAATGTATACCATCCACTTGTAAACTACTCTCGGAGAAATTGTGATTACTTTTTTAGAATGTCTTGTTAAATAGTGACCAATGCCAATGTTTATTAAAGTGAACTACCTTTTCCTTAAAACAGTCTTTGGAATGCTTCCTTGAAGGCCTAAAGTGATGCAAGCTACTCCTGCTGCTTCCGTAGCTCTTTAGTATCACCACAGTTCAAATATTTATTGCTCAGTTCCTGTATCCACTTTTTCAGCTAGATGGTTTAGAGTGTAATCTCTTAAGTCTATCAGTAAGTACTGTGAAAAGAGGCTTTAGGAGCTGACACTTTTCTGTAGTTTCTAAACCCATCAATGAAGTAACTGATCAAAGAGCTTATGAAGAATAAGTGAAGCTTCATTTAGATCTACATAAAAATGACCTGGTGTGGGTGCAGATTGAGGGAATTAAAGTATTTCCAGTACAGCTGGAGTTACTGCACACATCTATATAAAACATACAAAATAAAATCAAAGTGTGGAGAAGAGTGATGTAAACTATAAGCCTATTTAGAAATGGAAGTAAAAGAAACTGTTTATATTAACCTTTACTCCAAATTCCATCCTCTTTTGAAAACAAGCCTCTTAATGACTTCCTCCTCAGGGCCAAATTAACTCTCCTGTTCTTACAGCGCAGTCACTAAGAGCAAGTACAGCACATTTCATGCCCTTGCCTAGCATTGTTTTAATGCACGTTTGTTTCTCTAAGCTGCCTCAATCTATATTGCTGTCTCGAACCGGGAAGCAAGTTTGATATACTGATACTCAAGACATCAGCTTGACAGAAAAGGAAAAATAAGAAGCTGACCAGTAACACCAAGTGTCTATAAAGCAGTGTGCCTGTTTACAGGGGTTACAGGCTTAAAAAGAAAGTGGTTTTTTTTTCTTTTCCACAAAGAAAAAACTTCTGATGAATGTGCAGAAGTCAGGACCAAGTGTGTGTAAGTTGAAGGGGCAGAATGTTTGTTTCCCCTCTTCCTGAGCAGGGCAAGCATAGCTCTTAGCCAAGGATCCACACGGTAGTTTGAAAAACATGAAACCTTTAAGCACATCCCTCTGTGCTCAGGCTGACCACACTGCCTTCAAAATGTCATATGGTTCTGACTAAAAATGTTTTGGCAAAGAAGGGGTCTGGGCTGGTGTCTAACCGGGATAAACTAGGAGCCTAATTTCCTAATCCAATTACTGGTAAAAGCTGCTCTGGCAGGGAGAGGTAGGGAACAGCTAGAACTGACCATGAGGAAAGCAAGCAGCTGTGTCCAAGGACACAGATCTAGCAGGAGAGGAAGAATGGGGTGCTAAAAAGATTCTGGGATCTCCCCTGCACCAGCAGCTTCTCTTGCAGAGCGTCTTCGTGCTCAGCATCCCACTCATGTGCTGACATCCAGCCCTCTCTTCCCCTTGCAGCTGCAAGCAGCCATTGTCCTGAACTCCTCTACTGGGGCTCATCTACACCCATGCCTGCTCAGGAGCCAGGCTGGAGTCACTACTCTCGAGTGTGTGCCTGCGTGTGCACCCTTGTATTGCAAAATACACATAAACCATTTCAGCTCAACTTAAACAAGAGCAGTGCTCTGGAGTAAGGAGTTCAGTGCTCGCCCTGGGACTAGCCAGTGCACTCTGTTGTGCTCCCTGCTACATCAGCTGTCACATCTAAACAAATCCTTAGAAGATAATTGCAAGCTTTCATTAGGATGTGTCCACTTAAGCTATGGATAAGCATAATTGGCTTAAACTTGTTCTAGTTTCTTAACAGGCAAGAACATCTTGATCCACTGTTTACAACAAACCTTACACGTTAGGTCTAAGGGGCAGGCAGGAGGGTGCTAGGTTGATTGGGATGTTCGGTTTTTCCTGCCACATGGAGAACCAGGAATACTGACTTTTCCAGCTGTTTTGGAAAGGAGCTTCTGGCTAGTTAAACCTCTGGCATTTAAGGTGAGGAGTTTGATGTCAAGAGCAGGACTGGAGGAGAGGGTGGACTTAAGACCTCCCAAATCCAGCTAGCAACCGTGCTCTTCATTTCATGGGTGTCCACACAGAGGTTTCATCACCAGTTCTTATCTCGTTGCTCCCACCAGTTCAACCTCCCTTCCGGTAGCAAGGGTGGGAGCCCTCCTGCAGATACGGCTCCAGGGGACCAGTGTTTCCTCCAGGCCTCTGCTTTCCCAGGGCTTGCCTGTGAACTGCAATGCTTGAAATGCCGAGGATTGCCAGCTTCTGGTCCAGCAAGTACTCACAGCAGTGGGAAAGGAGCGCGAGGCAGATGAGACCAAGGCTTCCAGTGGAGGGATCAGAAGCTAGAACAGTCCAGAAAAAAACACTGATTCTATGGGTTTTTCTCATCTCTCTCTTGTATCCACAATCCAAACAACCGGGTAAGAAACACCAGCTTTTCTCCGCTTGCAGTGGCTCGGAATAAACATCACTTAAACAATTACTCTCCATTTTATTTCTGAACTTACAGAAGTGACCACTTCTCCGGTTGTTTAACTAACAATTTTGACATTTAAAAATAACACGGGGCTCACATAATGCATCATCTGCCAGCACGTGCACAATCAGGGACTTTGTTAATCCCGGGGCTAAACTGGGCATTCCTGAGGAATACGAGAGTGGTTCTGAACACGCAGGTTGTTCGAGCGGTCGTTCAGGCTGGTTTAACATTCTTTCCCATCTTTATTTTGGGTAGCAAGCTCGAATAAATGAAGCAATTAGAAGATGTGGTGGTGTCCTTAGAGGTAGGGAGCAAACTGAGCTCCCTGCAGTAATGAGAGGGCTGTGAAGAGGTTATAAGCTTTGGGAGGAGGCTTTCAAAAATAATTTGAACTACATTTTAATGTGGAATCCTGACTTACAGGCAAGCACTCGCTGAGCCACAGCAGTTGGGGAGATGGTGTTTTGTCAGAGAAATCACTCAGTTCACCTTTACTCAAAGAGAACGGTAGCAGCCTTCACCCAGCCACCGTCCAGCACAGGTTGGGGCTGGGACTGGAAGAAATCTTATGCTCAAGTTCTCCATTCCTGGAAAAGATGCAAGATTTTAGCTGAAATTAGCGAGTACAATAGACATGGAGGTAAGTGTTCCCAGAGTCTCCAAGCAGCAGCTTTAACTTTCTCTGGCTTTTTGGTATTATAAATATTTGCAGTCCCCTGCGAAGATTCTCCTCTGAAGACCTAGAGCTTCTAATAAGAGCAGTCAGGTCAGCCAAGGTCACTCCTTTTTACTGAAGGGGCAAAACACATGAAATTCCACAGCCCTTCAGCTTGTGGGACCCAAGTATCTCATTTTCTCAAAAAAAAAAAAAAAAAAAAGCTTATTTTCATTTTTGCCTTCCTCCTGGTGCTTGAACGATCAGATGTGGGGATGCTGTCAGTGTTCCTGGGATTCACCTTGGGAAGTCGAGTCTTGTTACTAAACATTTGGAATCGGACCAAAAATTATTTTCTCACTGGGGACTCATAACACAATCTGCTGCCTTGAAAAGTCTTGCACGAAACAGCTTGTGGGACTAGGATGGCTGGGAAGCGGAGAAATTAATATGGCACTCTGGGCCGGAGGGAGCAAGGCAAAGCAAAAGCTAAAGCCCCACTGGGAAATTCATTAACCACGGCTCCTACAGCTGCTGTAACTTCCTGTCCTGTCACTGTCTGGAGTTTTTCCTCTAGTTCCAGTCCCTGAAGACAATTCCAGTGTCATGGTCAGGACTCTGAAGTTTCTCACCTGCTGAGGTGCTGCATCCTCACCTCCTCTCCCTGCCAGGGGGTGATGGGTCTGCCCCTGGGAGGACCAGGAACCGGACCTCATGGGCAATGCAAGAGCTCCCCATCTGTCATGCTGGACATGCTGGAAGGAAGGGATGCCATCCAGGGGGACCCTTGTCAGGCTTGAGAGGAGGGCCCGTGACAACCTCATGAAGTTCAGCACGGCCACGTGCAAGGTCCTGCACCTGGGGCAGGGCAATCCCAGGCACAAATACAGGCTGGGTGAGTATGGGTTGGGAACGGTCCTGAGGAGAAAGACTTGGGGGTGCTGGCTGACAAAAAGTCTAACATGAGCCAACAGTGTGCCCTGGCAGCCCAGGAAGCCCCAGCGTATCCTGAGCTGAATCAAGGGAAGTGTGGCCGGTAGGTTGAGGAGGTGATTCTGCCCCTCGGCTCTCATGAGGCCCCGTGTGGAGTACTGTGTCCAGCTCTGGAGCCCCCAACACAAGAGGGACGTAGACCTGTTGGAACGGGTCCAGAGGAGGTTGCAAAGATGCTCAGAGGGCTAGAGCACCTCTCCCACGAGGACAGGCTGAGACAGTTGGGGTTGTTCAGACTCGAGAAGAGAAGAGAAGGCCTCTGGAAGACCTTGTTGCAGCCTCCATTATCTGAAGAGGGCCTGTGGAAAAGCTGGGGAGGGACATTTAGGAGCGCTCGTAGTGATAGGATGAGGAGTAATGCATTTAAACTACAAGAGGGTAGATCCAGATTACAAATTAGGAAGAAGTTCTTCACTCTGAGGGTGTTGAGATACTGGAACAGGTTGCCCAGGGAGGTTGGAGATGTCCCATCAGTGGATGTGTTCAAGCCCAGCTTGGATGGGGCTTTGAGCACCTGGTCTAGCGGGAGGTGTCCCTGCCCATGGCAGGGGTTTGGAACTAGGTGACCTTTAAAGTCCCTTCCAGCCCAAACCATTCTATGATTCTATCATCTTCCAGCCCTCTGCCAGTTCCTCTCCACTGATCTGTTCCTTAGTTTACATCTCTCAATACAGACCTTCTCTGTGGCCAAAAGGGTGTCCCTTCCCCACCCCAACCTCACACTTTCTCATAAATCTTTGAACCCCCCCTGATGATAAAGAGCAGGTTGTTGGTCATTCTCACCCTGTCGGCAGGTAAATCAGCTTGGAGGAGCAAGGAGCTTTCTGCCCTCATGCAAATGGAGGCACAGCTCCCCCTCCACTGCCACCAGCAGTCTCTGTGAGCATGGAATAACAAAACAAGACCCTCTAAAAATGAGAGACTCTGTGTAAATCAGGTAAAAGGTTTCTTTACGCAGGTCAGGAACACCCATGGGGTGGAGAAGTCCTGGAGGCTGTTTTCTTGTAGTACCACTTGGGATAAATATGAGCAAACTGCTGAGAGTAGTAGAAAATTGCTTGTCTCTTTAGCCTGGAGAAGAGAAGCCTGAGAGAGGATCCGATCAATGCTTATAAATGTCTGGAGGGTGGGTGTAAAGAAGATGGGGCCAGTCTCTTTCCAGTGGTGCCCTGGGATAGGACGAGAGGTAATGGTCACAAGATGAAACACAGGAAGTTCCACCTCAGCGTGAGGAGAAACTTCTTCCCTGTAGAGAGTGACAGAGCCTGGCCCAGGCTGCCCAGGGAGGCTGTGGAGTCTCCTGCTCTGGAGACTTTCCAGCCCCACCT
>JAAGNO010019612.1:44676-72742 GCA_033439905.1 Ceryle rudis | reverse complement strand
TCAGCACCTTTCCCCTCCCAAGTGTGATTTATGCCTAGGTGGAGTAAATCTTTGATCTGGTGTGTGGAGCAGTCATGGGTCTTAGATGGCCAGAAGGAAGCTTAAAGGTAGACAAAGTGAGTGAGAAGAAGGCATTTCGGTTGAAAAGAGGACCTCACAGATTTGAATTCCTGGCATACTCCTATATTCAGCAGGGCTTTCCAGCACCAATTAGCAATGGACCAATTTCTATGGATCTGAGCTTGCAGGCTGAGATCAGCCAGAGGATTCCAAGAACGTTCCTAGAGGAGCAGTATTTGCCCTGGAACTGGACGCCGTCCATGCAAAGATACACCAGATGAAGAAGCAGCTGCTAGAAAGGAGGCAGAAAGCTGGCTGCCATGAACCCTGTACATACTGCACTCTCATATCCATGAGGAAAGGGGGATTCTGATCTGGCCCACGGATTTACTAAACAGCAGGGACAGATGATGAGTTTGTGCTGCGAAACAAGGGACACTGACATAATATGGGTGAAATGTCAACCATGCGGGGAGAAAAATCAGTCATACAAAGGAGTGTTATGAGTACAAGGCTGCAAATGGCAGAAGGAGCATTATCAGTGTCTTCTAGCACAGGACATGACTTGATCCTCATCTTGATCAAGTCTATCAGTGAACAGCGCTTGAGACTGAATGACAGAAGACAGGAAAGGCATCTGTCGATACTAGTCCAGGTCAAACCTAGGTAATGTTAAAGTGATGGAATAGAGAGTCCCAAGCTCGACCATTTAACAGAGAGTGTTGAGGGAGTGTGGGATAATCTGCAGAGCAGTTCAAAAATGGGGCAAAGCGGGCACGTGAGTTAGTGCAGTCAGTGCCTGTCTGTTCGTGTAACAGGGCTGTGGGAGAAGCAGCAGCATGAGGTGGCCTCAGGAGGATTCCTGCAGAGATACTTTGATAGGTGCACAGAGCCACCTCAATGCCCATCATGGCACCCTCATGCCCATGGACCGCTCAGCGTCCATGGTTCTATGGTGCCAGCTGGGTTGGGATCAGCTTGAGCTTCTGTGGGGGGGTCTCCATGATGTCATCTTCTTCAGTGTGGGGACACTGTTGGAATCCAGTTGGGATTTAGAGCAGCTCTCACTCATGTTTGATTTCTTAGACAGCACAAAAGCTACTGGGGTCAAGATAGTGAAGCATCAGCCATGACTACACGTCATATAACAGAGGAAGCTGTGATATACGTGCGACAAGGTTGTATTTTGTTGACTCTAAACGTGCATCACGTAGCCACCAATCAGAGCTGTGTTAGAGAGGTGCTGGCTACTGACGGTGAAGGTCCAGGTTTGTCACATTCCCTTTTCTGAAGCGTTCTACAAGCTGCCTTACTGGGTGGTGGATTAGTCTTGAGTTCCATAGATCTCAATGAGTCCTTATTCTCCTTCGCACTTTATAAAGTTAAAGGTTTGTGAGGATCATCTTTGTGAATTCATGGGAAACTGCTGCTAGTACATGAGCTTGTCATGGTAGAAGTGTAAAACAGCTCAGAGACAGCGAAGGCCAGGAAGAAAGTTTTGTTTCACCGTGGTCAGAATTAGCTAGGCATGAACATGTGCAAGAAGGATTTGCTTGAATAGTCTCTAAACAAACATTCAAATGAGAAAAGGCCTGAGAAATACAAGCCACAGCGGTGAATTTCTTTCAGAATCCGGTGTACACATTTTAATGGCAAAGGCGTAGCTGAAACCCGGCTGCAATTTATAGAAACATCAGAATTTGGTTTGTTCCTGCTGAATGAGGTTGTGGGGGGGGTCTCACTTCCCCGAAGTGTTTTGCAAATCCCTCCCCGTTCTCTTCATGATCTGTAACGCAGCATGTCTGTGTAGACTTAAACACTTTCCAACACAGCCTTTCTCCCCTGTAGCCTAGCTGAAGAGATTTGACCACGCTGCTGAGCGTGAGCTACCCAGGTTGATTCAGCAAGGCAAAGACGCTGTGAAATCCTGACACCGTCGAACAACACGTTGAATTTTCTTCAGTGGTCTTGGATCTCTGTGATTACATCTTTAACACATCAATAACTTAGCCTCTGGTTAGCAAAGATTGCTGAAGCATGACTAATCAGCAGATGAAAGTGTCTTTGTGGGGATTAGCTTTAATGAAAGGGGATGGTTATTTTGGTAGTTTGAAATCTTCCATAAATCAAAGCGAATACTGACAAAGCAGGTTCATATGGTAAGAATGAAGCTATTGTGGATAAAATTAAGGGAACAGCTACTTTTATATAAATCACAGGCCAGGACAGCATTTGTAAGAGAGTTCATGGGAACAAGATCATTTAACTTCTTCAGGTGTAAATAAGTGATATTTAGCTAATGTTAAAGCATCCCTCAAGAAAAACAGATGGATGAGAGTCCTTAGTAGGGAGTTTGGTTTTTTGCTTTTCATTTCCTTTTCTTTTTTGCGTGCAAAGAATACCCGGCTAGTTTATCTTGGCCACTTTGTTCTGTGCAGGGACAAACAGCCAACACAGAACTTGTTTTATACCACTGCCAGATAGGAGGTCACAGCCAGAGAAACTTTAGCCTGGATCACTGATAGCAGCTGCTTCTGGCTGATGCGAATAAAAAAGTTTCTTCATCTTTTATAAGGTGGCTTGGAGGAACTCAGAGGGACAGTAGTGAACAGAAAGAAATGCAAACTCCACACCTTCTGGGCAGTACTCGTGGCCAGCTCCCAAACTATAGGCCTCCTATATCCTCCTGTGCTGTATAATCACCCCTTGAGCTCCTCTGAACACCCACACTGGAAGCTTAACCCTCTCCGACGACTGTATGGGAAGCCTGAAGTTAGACTGTACACGTCTGTGTATTTAACAGCTCCCTTCCCTGTATGTTCTCCCGTCAGTTTGTTCTGAGCCTTCTCCACTGCTGTATTGTGTGTTTTAAAGTTAATCCCTGGGGATGTGCAAATGAACCCCAAACTCATAGCAATGGCGTGGGTCTCTCTGCCTCTGACTCCTGAGTGAGCGACAGAGCTCTATGGAAGAGTTTGTGAACCAGGGTCTTAACCTAAACTATTTAGAATGCAGCTTGTTTTCACATTTTAAAGACAATTTCCACATAGCTGAGGCTAATGATTAAATATTTAATAGGGATCACTTTTCTAACCAGTGCTGAGCTTCCTATACAGATGGGAATGTGCACGCGTGCGTGCGCCTGGCTTGTAAAATCATAGCTGGGTTATTGCAAGTTTTCTAGGGAAATGGAAGCAAATGACTCTGTGGTTACATAGCGACAAGAGTAGGATTAAAAAAAAAAACAACAAACACACAACAATTTTGCTGGAAGGATTTGCCATACTGCCTGGTATAATTGCTCTTCCATTACATAGATTTTAGGGTCACGGTGAAAAAATAAAATCCCCCAGACCAACAAAATTCTGTAACTCGTGCTGCTTACTTGATTTCGTAATTTACAACGGGAAGGAAAAGGAACGCGATGTGAAAAGAATGCTTTGCACATTTTTTGCACAACATTCTACGGATCTATGAATCATGCCTGTCTTTGGTTAACTCAAGGGAAATAATCCCAGTAATGTATGTAAGGCAGTCATGCCCACATGGCCGGGGTTTTTTATATCCAGATTTCAGTGGAAAGAGAGATACTTCTTAAACAGATGGCAAACAAGCCCCTTTCCCCCTAACTACTGAGCAAATTTAATAACATAGCTAATTATAGGACGGTGTATGCTAATCCATTCATGTGCTCGCTGCATATATTTAAAGTCACAACTGAAAGGGATCTATGGAATTGTTGGGCAATGGCAGCTGAACTACATCCAGATGATTTTCCCTCTTCAAGAATACTTCTGAGGTTGACTCTCTTGGGGTTTCTGTTGGCAATTCAGTACAAAAATTAACATAAAATTCTGTAGCTGCATCCCGGCAATGTTAAGAGAAGCTGAAATGCACTCAGAGGCTGCGTCTCCCTGGAGTGAGGTGATGTCCCATGCCACATTTATTCTTTAGGGTCAGGAGGAAGAAGGTGAGGACGATTGCTCCCCGTGAATTTTCCCCTTGGCTGCTGGCTGTGTCATGGGGCCGTTGCCAGGAGACCCACAGCCATCTGCTGAGTTGGAAGCCCCATTCCCTTCCTCACTCAGAGCTACTACAGCTGCTTTAATCTTCCTCGATCCTCCACTCCACTTCAGAGGACCTGGTCACAACTGATGAACGACCAGATCGAGTCACCACTGATTCATTCAGGCATGTCAAGCACCTGCATAGGACTGGGAGCTGCCTGTTCGGGAGTTCTAGGAGCCACCATTTAGATCTGTGAAGCATCAGCCCCATCTTTGACTGCAAGGAAGAGAGAACACGAGTCCTTCTTGGTGGTGGACCTACTGTTACTTTGCATGCGTTACAGCTACAGCGTTCGTGATACAGGTCAGACACAGCTTGGAAAACATGCCTCTAGGAGAGGGAAGGAATGTAATTAACTGTGAGGACAATGGCTCATCTTGCTGTGACAGTCTGGAGTACCTTGTACCAAGAAAAGCCTGGTTTCAAGTGTCAGATGCACCGAGTAAAGATATACGGGGTTCCTACATCAAAACCTCTTTAGACAGTAAGGAAAGCAAGCTCAGAACCAGACTGTCCTCTTGGTTACTTTGATATTTGTCACACAACAAAGATTTGTCAGTCAGGAAGATGTGGCTGCTTACAACACCAGGTTTTTTTTTATGTAGAATTCCACACCTATTACTAATAAAGTGTACAAATCCAGGCTAAGAAATTGTGAAACTTGCAAGGAAAAAAAACCCAACACAATACTCTCCAGAACAGGTTAAACACCAAACAACGCAGAGAAAAATTGAGCTCCATAATCTCTGGGTCTGTGTCCTTCAAGTGTTCTTTCTGATATGCCAGAATTACTTAAAAACTTTAAATAAAATGTATGGAAATCAATGTAGTCGTGTATCACAGACTAGCTAAGTAAAGAGAAGAGTCTCACAAATCACAGAGGGATTTAAGGGGCGGGCTAGGGGGGTGGGATTCAGAAAAGTGAGGGCTGGTGATGTCTGTTTCTGTGCAAGTGTCATTCTCGCTCTCCGAGCGTAGGCACGAGGTGTCTCTCGGTTCATTTAACCATCGTGGCATCCATTTGGTTGCCACAAAATTCTGAAAACTCAAAACGTTCGTGCTGCAAGAAAGGGGCTGACAGCTAACCTGCTGCTTGAGTTTCCCTGCTAATTTCAGTCGGTTTGTTCCTTTCAGAATTAAAATTATTTTTTTCTCCCAGATTTTAACTCTTGGAGCTGTCAGAAAAGCAAAACTGCAGGGAGTTTTTCCAGCCTCTTACCCTACCCCACCAAGGCAGGGTTTTCTCCAGCCACTTGGTTCACTTCTACAGTCCTCGCTGGGGTGGAGGTGCTGATGCTCCGGTCTGCTCCTCACCCAGAGCAACAGTCCCACACTTCTGGACAAAAGACTTCACCTGAAAAAAACCTCCCAGGAAAGATTCCCACCGAGACCAGCAAGTGACTCAGCACTCTCTGCTAAGGTTGGCTTTCTCGGGGACCCCACCCCAACGCCACAGGTGGTCTGTGCCTTTTCTCCAAAGGCAGCATTCCTTCCCCATCGACGTATCTCGCCGAAGTGCCGTGCAACTCTGGAACGATCCCTCCTCTGTCCCCCCCCTCCCCAATCCTATATTCTTCCTAAAGTCTGTAGGCTGCTTTTAAATACAGAGCATGCCCCTGGCTGCGTGTCTCGCTGGGCAGAGGGCCTAGTGCCTGTCATTCTTGATGTCTCTCTTACCACTTGTTTCAACTGGTCACTTTCTCAGCCTTTAAAAGCTCTGTTGTGTTCCACACGTTCAATTAAGGAGGAAAAATGCTCCCTGTGTTGTAAGAGTGAAACTGGCAGTTGTACGCTTTGGTTTGTAGCATAAACAGTTGCACAAGGATTCATTGGCAACCTTCCCTTCACTAAGGAGGCTATCAGCTAAATGTCACAGATGTGCGTGGGTCTTGCCAAGAGCTGGAAATATACTGGGAAACTTCTGAAAATGCCCTCAATTAAAAAAAAAAATTAAAAAAAAAATAAAAAAAGCTCTCAAGGATGTAGCGGACACGTGTTAGCTACAGCAGAGGATGAGGGCGCTCTGAGCATATGGTCAGCGTCTCTTCTTGCGCATTCCTTCTTACCTCTGGAGTCCTCTTCCTCACATAATGGGCTCTGCCTCTCCTCCCACTCCAAGCGAGTTCTCCTCAGCAGCTCACTTCTTCTGCGTGACCTATAAAGCTGAGCTTTTCTTTCTTGGAAACGGGGTCACAAATAACATAAAATATTAACCTAACCCCTTGACACCTTCGTTAGAACCGAAGCAGCAGCATGATCTTACCGCTGGAACGCTTGCCCTCCCTTCTTCCCTCATCACCCATGATCACTTCATGGTTCAGCTCCAGTCTAACCCTGCAAACACTTCCTGCCCAGCAGAGCCTAAGTAGCCCACTGACGTCAGGGGATTATTCCAGGTCCTGCGTCCTAGGAAAGCCAAAGAAGTGTTTGTACCAGTGGGCCATTTGGTTTGCAAGCTCTTAGGGGATATTGTCTTTTGGCTATAAAGAATCCTGCACAGGCACAGTGCTGTATAAATAATTAGTAATAACAGAACTCACGGACAACTACCACACATGGGACTTCGTACCACCGGCTTCCCTGGTCGCCAGAAGAAAAATCATGGAATTAATGGAGTTTGGAGAACTCCATTACGTTCCTGATAGCGTATCTGGGTTTGTGGGGTTCACCTCACTTGGGGAAAGCGTTTTCTCCTCCTCTGCACCAAAGGAAACAGTGACGGACATTCACCCGGCAAGAAATGCTCAGGAAGCATATTTTAAATTAATCCAAAATCTGATTAATATCTCCCAAAGGTAAATTAAAAGTTCTTATCACCCTGTCTAACCTTTAATTGCATAACAGTGGAGGTCTGGGTTTTATCAAACTATTGACTCTTTTTCCGTTAAGATTTCTTTGGCTTTCAGCAAAGCTGCGCAGATTGTTCCTCGGTGAAGGCCTTAAGCAATAAAGTTAAACTGCTAATTTTATTTCCAGCGCACTCACCCTTTTTGTTCTCAAATTTTGCTGTACTCGTTTCTCTCTGAACTGTGACAGAATGAACCTGAAGGGATCCAACTTATAAAACCAAACTAAAAGATTAAACCAGGGAAAGAAAATATGCAAGGAAAAACAGAGCTGAGAGGCCACAGAAGCTTGGAGCTCTATGTGATGTTATAATACACCCTCTGGATTAAAGAGCAAAGCAAAAAGACTTTCTTCTTAAAAACACGATTCAGAAGTAAAATAAAGCTAAGGTACTTGTTAGAACAAGGTTCCCTCTTGAATTCAGATGCAGTAGATGGTTTCTTATTCCAAGAATCCGTGAGAATGGAGCCTCTCTCAGCAGAGGCTACAGCTTGGTGGCTCAAGGGCATTCTCTGAAGCGAGGTGCAAAGGAGTAAAAAAAAAAAAAAAAAAAGAAGTGCAAAGCAGATTTCTATCGACAGGAGTTCCTCCTTCACCAGCATCTTCCCCACACCGGTAAGAATCCCTGAACATCTAGAGGATAAGGTATCCTCTCCTTGAGAGAAAGGAACCACCCAGCTCCAGCATCCCAAGGTGTCTGGCATAGGAAATAATTCACACGGCTAAGATCAAAAGTGCTTCTGAACATGCCCAGAAATGGAGATTTACACGGGCAACACAGGCTGTCTGGGCGCTTTTGGATGTTTTGTGTCAGATCTGGGGTGCGCAGAAATTTTTCCATACCTAATTTGCCCCCAGGGAAGGCACTTAAACATTTGTGTGTCTAGAACAGAGGTGCTTCTTAAGATAACTTTTTGTTTTCAGCTCAGCAGGTAGATTGGCATTTGTGCACACGTATTTAAATGCACGCAGACACCCACACAAATATATGTAGCTTGAATTCATTCACACCCCCGGAAACTTTTATTGAATAAAAATTGAATTAAAAAAAAAAAAAAAAAGAAAAAAAAGAAAAAGAAAATCACGGAAGTGAATAAGTCTGATTTCTCACAAGAATGTTTTCGCAATCTTTTTAAAATTTCTGGGGAAATTTTGCATCAGCTTTTGTGCAAATGCAGCGGTTAAGCGTACAACTGATGCAAAGGGAAGGGACAGATGTCTCCTGCACTTACCTTCTGCCACAAAATTTTGTACATAAGGGTTTCAAGGCCTTGACAGTGTCCTTCGTTTACTTCTGTAGGTCTTCACAATAGGCTGATAGCTCTGCTGGCATCTCAAAAACGGCTTCAAAATGACACCAGAGGTGATATTCAGGATAATTTTTCCCAGATTTTCAGAAAACATCAGAAAGTCTCATCCTCTCTGGTGCGTTTCAACTAGGTCAGTGCTATTAACATTCTAGCCCTGGGTTATTTTGTCTATGAGTTAGCAGAAAGGTTGAAGTAGTAGCAACATCCTTCTCTGCTCTGCGTTGATCATGTGCAACGCAATACTTAGCAATAGTAAGAGTAGCCTTGTCGAAGTGAGCTGCACAGATCGAGTGTACAGCCTCAAGCCTTGCCACTTAGCTTTTTAAGGAACTAGTTCTTTTCTGGGCTCGTTTAATTGTTTACTCCTACCACATATTGGACATGGGAACCGTAGTCGCTGCTTACCAGATACCTACCTACAATATTTCTAGTGCACCTGTAAACAACTTCCAACCCTACAAGTTATCCTTGGGGTTGAACATTCAATCGCCAATAACCCCAGTGATATGGCAGCTGGGGATGAGGTTAATAAGGTCATGTGTGAAAACTGGTCAGAGTACAGTCACTGTGCTGCACCCTGGACTGGTACACCTTCCTCGACAAGGAAAAATGCCCTGCACCTCTTTTACTTCATAGTTTGTTTCCGTATAGGAAGTCGTCAGGTTTGGCTTGGAATAAATGGTCATTTTATGATAATAGGAGGCAAGAAATTTCAGTTTAAGTACTTGGGTTGTCACAGTTGTATCTGATCTAGCTAGCTGCGTGGCTTGGGGGTACAATATTGGATAAAAATCAGGTTCTATCGAAGCCAGGGGGCAAAAATCTGCTGCCTTCAGCAGGGCCTGGATAAAGGTCAGACTAAGCTTAAAAAAAGTCAGGTAAGCAACAGGTAATTCAATTTTTGCACCAGAGATGGATGCCACATTTTGATTTCATTTTTCCTTACCATATTTAAGTATGTCATCTTTGCTTTGAACCACAGGTGAAGACTTCCCGTCTTTAAACCTAAATAAATGTAAAAAAACCCAAATGTGTCTCCAGGCCAGTGAACGGGGGATGAGGTGGGGGGGGTGTAGAAACATGAAACATGCCATTTTTAACCAGGGAATTGGACTAAATTAACTTGATCATTATTGCCCTTTAACATTCTTAACAGGTACCAGTTGGTCATAAAAAAAGAAACTCTATGCTGCACATCTGATCACAAACAAAAATAAATAAGCAAGCTTAGGTGATCTGTGCTAATGCACAAGGATATTTTTAACATATTGCAGTGAGAGCCATAAACTCTTTTATACAGGTTAGTTTTCCTCTCCTTTATTGTGTGCTGCCAGATTAAACTTCATGGGCATTCAGGCTCCCCTAGATCCTGGTTATCATAAATAAAGTTTGGCCCTTAAATAAGTTGTATTTCTGGGTTAGCAACCACCCTGTTTTGCTTTCCCTCTTCTCATAAATCAATTATTGAGGTCTACTTAATTAAGAACAGATTAGAAACATTTTCATTGTTGTTTTTTCCTTTGTCCCGAAGTGCTATGGAGTTAAAACACCGAGCACAAAAGTGCACAGCCAACCATGACTAACTGCATAAAGCAAATAACAAGCTGTATGATCAAAAATGAAAGCCAGGGCCGTTCATGTGGAATAATAGAAATCATACCACCAAAACACTTCATACACGTCTCATCTAGTGATGTGCACACTTGCATAGCTCATATCATGCCTCAGGAATGCAGTTGCAACCAGAAAGGGACCTGCAGAAGAGGTAAATACCTGGAGGGGAAGTCCCATTTTCCCGTGTTCCTTACCCCTTCAGCTTGAGGTTCGTCAGCTGTGGGGAGGGAAAGGCAAAGCAAGCTGATGCTCAGGACATACTTCTCTCCTTCCAGCTCTTCTGAAGATGTCCTCAGGGAGCTATGCCAAATACACCCACCGAACGCTACTGCTCGGTGCAGATAACTTGAGCTGGAAGGCTTACGAAGGACAGTCACTACCCGTTCCCACCGATCCCAGGACCATGCCCCCCTAACAACACACAAAGCCATCATGCAATGCTGTATTCAGGGCTCTGACACAGTCCCTGTCTCTCTTCACCATCACTAAAAGCAACCTCCCACCCTCCGCTGATTTTTCTCAGGGGTTGCAAAGGCCATTCTTATTTGAGCAAAGAAAAACGTACCTGCTTATGGGGTGCAGCTGAGAGTGGGGGAACAATGGATGCTTCTGGGAGAAGATAAAGAGATTTTTACCAATCATAGGTTTGTTTGGTTTGGTTTTGTTTTTTTACCATAGTGTTTTGAAACAGATGAACAAAAACCCAACCCTCTGTTAACTGGAAAACAAATCCAGCTTAACATTTTTGCTCAACTCCCCCTGCAGGCAATGGGACGTTTTCTACTCTTTCATGGGGAGCTGGAGCAGACCAGAGAGACAAGAACAACCAGCAGCCACCCACCAACAAGATACACGTAGTAAAGTGCTGTGAGAGAGAGATCAAGGGCTTTGCTTTAGGAAGGATTTGATTTCATTGTCACTTCAAGGCAAGGAGGAGGAGATTCCATACTCCTGCCATCACTCATCCCAGTTACTCCGCTACTAATTTTTAAAAGCCATTGTGGCTCAGCCCTTTGCTCAGGCTTCAGAGAGGAGAGGTGGCAGAGGGCACAGGAGCTCCTGAAGTTCCTCGCTACTCGTTATCCAAAGACCCTTTGAAAATGACTGCAGATGTGACTTCCTCGACGGTGAGCGGGGCAGGAATTACACCCCAGCAGAATTGAATGCCCTGGGGACTTTAGCCATGAGGCAAAACCAGCTCCACCGTAAAGGGAAGGTGAATGCTGGGATGGCTGGGGACAGAAATCTGCACCCTCTCCTCCAGCCCATGAGCCCCAGGGTCCTGCTGCTGCTGTGTTTTCCGTTCATTGGCAGCAGCACATCCGTCCCTTTGGAAATCAGCGTTACGTGTCAGTGTGAGAACAGAAACTTCCAGAGCACGTCGAGTCGTTGACAGGCCAGTGTGCAATTGGAGAAGATAACTTGATACATTAAATTTAACCGTGTGAATTCTCATCCTTTGAGTCCAGTTATCCACAGTCACTTGGGCACTGGAGCCTTTCCCTCTGCAGGTCCTTAGTTCACTGACACTCAGACGGTGTTGGGAAGATTTTTTTGAGAGGATACCTGAGGGTCTTACTGTCTCCTTAGCCTAATAACACTCATTAACCAGGAGGAATAAGTCCAGAACCAGTGACAGTTCGCCTTCTGAGTCCTTAAAGAGTTGAACAAAACATTCACCACAGTGCCCTCAGTAATCTCCTAGAGAGGCAGACTGCCTATCCTAAGCCTTGTTCCTTATTCCTGCTTTCCTCTTCAGCTCCAGCCTGCCCCTCAGATCCACATCTGTAAAATATGGCCTTTGCTCCTCTTTGAAAGTGCTCTGAGATCCGTGATGGGATGGGATGCACGCTAAACAGGAATTAAACTATTCTCAGTGCTTTGCAAACAGAAGTTTGACAAAGTCTCTACCTCAAAGAAGGTATAATCTAAAAAATAAAAATAAACAAAAAAACCCCATCAACTGCTTTCATAAAGGTAAACTCAACCCTTTTAGAACTAATAATAGCAATCAAACATATTGATTAACTGCTAATAGCCTTCAAACGTACTGATTAACTGGTAATAGCCTTCAAACACAATAGCATTCAACCATACAAACATTAGCTAATTATTAAACAAAACGACAAAGTTTGCCCATTCCACGCGCCTCTGTTTGCAAAGCCTAATTTTAGGAAACAAATAATCAGAAAAATAAATTAAAAAATAAAAGAAAAAAGAAAAAAAAAAACAGGTTACCGAAGGAAAATAAGTCAAATCATCTGAAAACCACTTTAAGCCCTCCCCAGCAGTGTTTAGATGCTGCCAGCTCAGGAACTAAGAGGAACAGCAGTAAACCAAGAGAAGACTGAAGGTCTTCTTGAAGGTTCTTCTTGAAGGAACGTTCTTCAAGCCCCCTGGCTGCTGCAACATCGCTGGTGCAAGATTTTTCTCTGAGCTTTTGGGAGGCTGCTAGTGATGATGTCAAACTACAAAGCCTTAGTGGCTCCAAATGTCATTGCAGAGTTCAGGTGAGGTAGCTTGACGAGCTCTATACTGAGGCCTCTGTGATCTCATCCATACTTGTAAGGAGCAGGAACGCTTTCTTTAGATTTCTGCCAGGAAAAGCTCTGTCTTAACCCTTGTTGAAGCCCCTTCAGTGAGGATTTTAACCCGTGGCTTGGAAGGTGCTTTAAAACTGGTATCTGTGTGCACTTTACCTCAGGCTGCACAGAACTTTCTGACTTGTGATTACAACAATGATTAGGCAGCTCTGCATGTAGAAAAGAGAAATCCTGATACTAAACAACGCTTCTCCCCCAGTCTGCTCCTTGTTTCTATAGTTTGGAGACAAAAGAGCAAGCCCACCGA
This sequence comes from Ceryle rudis, assembly GCA_033439905.1. NCBI lineage: Eukaryota > Metazoa > Chordata > Aves > Coraciiformes > Cerylidae > Ceryle > Ceryle rudis. The sequence goes on along the minus strand of JAAGNO010019612.1, from coordinate 59,993 downwards.
CTCAGTTACTTGCTTTTTCCGTCAGAGTCCGAATTAAGCGTGCTTCTGACCAGCGAGAGGACCTGAGATGATCCCTGTTTCATAAAGATGGTATTTCTTTGCTGTTGCCTTGATTGGAGGGGCTGAATGAGCCATCCTGTGCCTAGTCAGCCGTTGGCATGGATTTGGTTGCTATTTGCTGCTCTCCACATGCACTGGAACAAGCCACCCAGTAACCTGCAACACAGCAACTCATCTGAAGTTTACCAGGCTCACTTTTGTGACTGTGCCTAGAGAATGGCACCAAGAATCAAGCTGTACCTCGAGCTTCTGAGAAAACCCGTGCAAAGGGTTTCTCCGTAGCGAACGCAGCACAGAGGTTCTGTTAATGCCAGGGAGACCACACTGCCAGGCTCCTTGTCACATTCTCCCCAGCAAGCTCAGCCTCTTGCCCTTAGGACAGAGTTGTCAGGGAATGGGTTCGCCTCTTCCTTTTGTTCTTGTTCTCCGTGGGAGGGGACAGTAATGCCATTTGTGTTCTGCATACTGGCAGGTACTGCTAAAGCACAGACTCAGCCTGCTTTGGAGGTGAGGCAGCAGTAGAATTTCTGCTCTGGCTGCCAGTCAGGCAGGTAACATATCCCTGAGAAAGATGGTGTGCAAGAGCTAATTACTTTTGTATGCTGCCGCCGGAGTAACTTCAGTCTGCCAGGTGCCAAATGCCTCTGGAAATCTCCCAGTTCTGTGAGAAGTGAAAGGTTCAGCTGGATCCCGACTCTTTCATGGAGTCAGACCCTTTTTGTTCAAGCTTTTAGGACAAAGGCTGCTCATCCGTTGGAGGGGGAATGAATCCTACTCATGAGGAACGTGAGCTAGAAAAAAGGATTCTGAACTTTTAGTGACCACTGATGCTTTCAGAGCATGATGTACGCTGCCCTGAAAGCCTGTCGGAGAGGTGAATCAATGCCACCCCTACCTCGCACCATTTCCTTACACTGCTGCAGGTCTGCTTTCCTGCGTGAGTCACTTAAGTTGTGATCCCTGGTTTACAGGCTTCTAAAACCTTGCGCAATCTTGTCGTGACTGTTACGCAGTTGGTAGAAGCTTGGTGTGTTTACTGCATGAGGTTGACATAATAAATAATTAAATAGAGGGATGGATAAATAAATGACTTAAATGCCAGGATCATAGAATCATAGGCTGGTAGGATGGTTTGGGTTGAAAGGGACCTTCAAAGGTCCTGGGGAAAGGTAGGTAGGACCCTGGCTTTGGTGTGGCAGCCAGTCATTTCTTAGTTTGCAAGTGCTTTGGGGTTGTTTTTAACTCCATTTTCTTAGTTGTCTACCTGGGAATGATAAAGAAAGAGACGACACTCTCATTGTACACATGAACCGATGTGGTTTTACTGCATTTGGCCACACACTTAAAAGAAATACGCTGGTACAGAGCAGCCACAGATCTTATCTCTGCTGCCACTCCATTCACAAAAGAATGCTCTTTTACATCAACAGTTTTCCATCCTTGGCTGATAATGCTGCGGTCCTACCTTTTGCTCATGGTCTGAATGCAGAGATTAAAAACACTCAGTTGATGCTAACGGTGGGTTGGTACAACACACAGAATGGTGTGTAGATGTGCTTCACACAACAGAGAGCAGAATTGAAGGGGAAAATGTTGCTCGGAGGTAAGACACCTCTTTAGTTGATTATGGCAAGGAAAATCAAATACCATATCTGTTGGTTGGGTGGTTTTTTGGTTTGTTTTTTTTTTTTTTTTTCCTGGATTATATCAAGACTGATCATAACTAACATCTGTTCATGTTCAGCAAATACGTATAATTTAAACTTCTGTTTGCATACAACTCTGAGTAATGCATCTTAAAGTCATACATATTCATATAGAATGAAGAATGCATAATGTCTGCATAAAAAGATAAGCTGTATGACCATATATGAAGACAACAACTACAATTATCACAGCACTGTCATCGGTTAATTTTTTTTTTTAAATACTCAAGCATTACTTAAAAAAAACGGTAAGCTGAACTTAAAGCTACACTACGAAAAAAAATTGTATAACTGAACCAATGCCGACTCGTTTTCCTCAATATTAACCAATTTTAAAGTTTCCCCTTTTTGTTAATTAGCTGTTATTTTAACCTCCAGTAACATGATCAGACTTCTTCTGCCTCTGGGCAATTGAGTTATGCTCTGATCTCAAGTTCTAAGGGAAATGTTAAATTTTCTTTCTTTTTTTTTTTTTTTCCACAGTTGGATAAACAGTACCATGTATAGTATCTTTTGTGTTAGAATACTGTTGTCTTCACATAAGACTCAAATAATGGTATTAGTCATTCATTTCCTTGTACACATACACCCTATTGCGTGTTGACAGGTTTATAAGTATGCAGTGGCAGCCGTGGGTGCTGGGAAGCTCCTAGACGACAGCCTTTGAGTCCTTGCAGTCCTGAGCAATGGTGCCTGAGTTAGTCTGTTTATTGTCTGCTTTCTCTCCCAGATGCTTGACTTGTCTGAAAGATTAATACATTAACAAGAGCGGTAAGGTCCAGGGTTGCGCATCTTTTAAGATATGTTTATTACCAGACGGCAGATGAGATTCAAAGGTCACTCTGGAAGGTAACGTTTTAAAGTGAAATAACAATATTTATGTTCAAATACTATGCTGATGAGATCATATGGAAAAATGTTTCTGATTAAATTAGTTTATGAATAGCCACGAGATATCGATTGAAAATTCCAAATGCCGCTTTTTAGGCTTTTTTCTCTTTTATTCTGTTACTTCCTAATTTATTTAGTAACAGAAGACTACCTTCTTATGTAAGCAGAGTAGCAGCTGGAAAGAAAAAATAATAATAATAAAAAAAAAATCTATACTGGACAGATAATCCCACTTCTCAAATAATTGAAAATCCAGTGTGAAACCTGGTTCTATTGTCTACTACTTAAAGCTAATATTCCATATAAGCTTTTATTATTTGTTTTTAAGACCCGAAAGAAAGTTGAACTTTAAATTCTCTAGGGCAAGATGAATTCATCCTGCAGACATAAGGACTTACTGGCCAATAGCTATCCTTATTTACAGGCAAGATCACGTGCTGCAGCACATTTGAGATCATACTCTGCTACTTCCACAGAGTCCACACAGTGAAAAGAAAATCCTTTCCTTTAGGATTTCCATAGGAGGGCTGGCTGTCTCATAGCTCATTAGTAAACATCATCAGCAATGCTAAACCCGAAATCGCGTTTGTCGTCTCAGATTGTCACAAACTGTATGCAAATTCCAAAGGAAATAGTTTTGTACAGGTTTAAAAGGGCAACTAAGCTCTCAATTAACATTTCTTATCTACCGTGCCACACGGGCATTAAAATGCAGAGGATTTAAACAGGACTTACTTTTCATGTGATCCGTTTTCAACTTTCATAGCCCCTTCCACTGGATCCAGTCCTTGCTCTGAAAACTGTTTCAAGGCACTTAACGCTGCCTAAAGAAAAAATGAGTTGTCAAAAAACCCACTGACACATCTGCATTAACACAAAATAAAGGGGGGGTGCTTGTTTTTATACTCTAGGTTGAAATCATTTCCCATATACTGAAGCCATTTAGGCTAGAGAGCTAATAAATAGCGTGGGTACACAACTGCTCCACGGTTCACAGCTGTGCTTGTGCACGGGCTCCAAGAGGTCGTCTTCTTCCTGGCTACAGGAGTGACTTCCATTTGTGTTAATGCAGGCTTCAGCACCTACACGAAGAACATGCTATACGTTCAAGATTCTTGCCTCTCCGCTCTGTAAAGTCTCTCCAGCTTCCCCATGTGCTTTCCTAGAGCCCACGCTTTCCAGAGGCCCTACAGACAAACTCGTGTAGATGATTGCGGGTGGTGTGAGCAATGGGAAGAAGGTCAGTAGGACACTACTGACACTCCAAGGCTGGACCTCGGACAGTGCAGCAGACTGATGCCTTACACATCAGTAGATGTGCCCCACAGAGTGAGCCAAGCTGGGATGGTTATGAAGCATCAGCAATAGAAGAATGACCAATTTTCAGCTGACATCTCTCTGCGCAAAGCGCGCTCTTCATTGGCCGGCTTCTCTCTCCTCCGCATGAATCCTGCTTTAGAACTCCACTATTTTTCTCCTTTTCCCCCTTTACTGCTTTGGTAAAAGACAACCAATTTTCTGTAATTAATTTAGCAAAGGTTGATTAGGAAACACTCAGACACTACATGGCTGACTTTGAAAACACGCCCAGCACAATAAACCAGTTGAGGTCAGTTCTGCCTTGAAAGGGAAATGTAAAGCAGAATGGAAAACCAGATTTTTCTCTTTCATCATTCCCACCTAAGATGGTGGGAATTTTTCCTCACCTGCCCTAGGTAGAGATGCCCCTACTTGTTTAGGGAGGTTGGCCCAGATGACCTCCAGAGGTCCCTTCCAGCCTAGAACATTCTATGATTCTAAGATGCATTCAGAATGGGGGGGGAGGTAACTTTTCACAGACACTGTCACCTAAGGTAACACTTCAAACACTGGAACCGACTGCAGGCTCTGTGGTACTGCTCTTCACAGCGAGGTAACAACGGCTGCTTAGCAAATTGGAAGTTGCTCTCTTCTTAATTGTTGGGACAGAGAGGGTCCACGTCTCCATTTCCACTCCCATTCCTCCAGGAGAGCCAGGGACTCTGTCCAGAACAGGAGCTGCCACTGTAATGAAGTACTAGATTTGCTTTTGTACTAATTCTTTGCCTGGATTCTCTCACCAGCTCCTTCCCTTGAAAGGTATGTTTATGCAACTTAAATATTATTCGACAATGTGTATTTTGGGGAGATGAATAACAGCAGAAAAATTGCCAGGCTGCCTTAAAGGAAAGAGAATGTATCCCAGACTTGTCCATGGTAATGACTAGCTGCTAAAACTTCATAAGGCTGTACAAGGTACGTGAAGGTGGGATCTCAGTGGTGAAGTTTTATGGTTTTGCCCTAGCAAACAAATGAAAAGCCAAAAGCTTTATAAAGTGTCTTGGTAAGTCTCAGATTATCACTGTCGCTGACCCATCCACTCTACCATGTGTTCTCAGCCCCCTGCATCCCACAGCTAACCTGCTCTCTGCTTGATCCTCCTTCCCATCCATTGGCACCATTTCCCCCTTCATCTTAAAGTATCTGCTGCTCACATCTTTCTTTTTTTTTTTTTATTTTTATCCAGGTGAATTCACCCTTTCCTCATTTCTTCTGCTTTTCTTGAGATTTTTGATAGATTTCCATTTTTCATGAGACAACTCTTACTCTCCCATCTGATAGTGTCCCTTGTTGTTTTAGGCACGTATTCTCAACTCCTAATTAGTTCTAGAATCATAGACTCATCTAGGTTGGAAAAGACCTTTAAGATCATTGAGGCCACCCATCAACCTAGTAGGGCCAAGCCGACCACTAAACCACGCACTAAGCACCTCATTTACACGTCTTTTAAATACCTCCAGGGACGGTGACTCAACCACTTCCCCTGGCAGCCCCTTCCAGTGCTTGACAACCCTTTCAGGGACACTAAACTTCCCCTGCTGCAACTTGTGGCTATTTCCTCTTGTTGTATCACTTGTTAAAGGGGAGAAGAGACCAGCATCCCCTCTCTAGAACCTCCTTTCAGGTTTTAAAGCAATTAGGTGGTCTCTCAGCCTCCTTTTCTCCAGGCTAAATAGCCCCAGTTGCCTCATCTGCTCCTCATAAAGACTTGTGCTCTAGACCCTTCACCAGTTTCTTTGCCCTTCTCTGGGCAATCTCCAGCACTTCAGTATCCTTCTTGTAGTGAGGGGCCCAAAACTAAAGCAAATATTCGAGGTGTGGCCTCACCAGTGCTGAGTACAGGGACATAACCAGTTCCCTAGTCCTGCTGGCCACACTTTCTGACACAAGCCGGGATGCTATTGGCTTTCTTGGCCACCTGGGCAAAGTCTGCCCTCAGGAAGTCCAAGGTGGCAGTTCTGCTGACCCCCCTCCTTCCTTCCCCAAGAATCAAAAACTCTTATCATTTTGTGCTCGCTGTGCCCAAGATGGCCTCCAACTATTACTTCTGCTACGAGTCGTCCTCTGTTCACAAGCAGCAGGCTCCCTCACCAGCTGTGCCAGGAAGTTCTCTTCCACACACTCCAGAAACCTCTGGGACTGTTTCCTCTCTGCTCTATTGTATTTCCAGCAGACATCTGGGAAGTTGAAGTCCCCCGTGAGGACAAGGGGTAGCAACCATGAAACCTCTCCCAACTGCTTACAGAACATTTCATCCACCTCTTCATCCTGGTTGGGTGGTCTATAACAGGCTCCCACCCTGGTAGCAGACTTGTTGGCCTTCCCCCTAATTTTTACCCGTAAAGACTCGACCCTATTGTCACTATCATAAAGTGGCAGACATTCATAATACACCTTGATATCGAGGGCCACCCCACTGCCTCTTCATCCTTGCCTATCCCTTCTGAAAAGCTGGTAGCCATCGATTGCAGCACTCCAGTCCCGCGAGTCATCCCACCACAATAATCACCATCTGCCTTTTCATCCTTGATCTTGACTGCAAAGCAAAAAAAATCACTGTTCAACGCAAATCATTTCTCCCAGTGGCAACAAGGGCTTTTGTCTACTCGCTTCTCAATTTCTCTGTTCCAGTAACCCAGCACACTACTTCATCCTCATTTCTGTCTTCTCCCCCTCTCTCTGGGGTCCCTTTCATCACAATGCAATCACAACTCATCATGCGAGGAAGGGGAGCTATTTGGGCTCCTGGGCTTCCTTGCACAAGACTGCTTCTCTATCGTACTTTAGATGGTCACGGGTAAGCAACTACGAGACCCAAACGGTTCAATGGTTAGGGACTGGCACACAAGAATCTCCTGCCTTCTCATACCCATTTTTTTCCCTGGTGCACATTAGCAAAACAATCAGGTTCTCCTTTCTCCTTACCTATGGTAATCCAAAAGCACTGCAAGGAGCGAAGGAAGCTGAGACATCTGCTCCTCCTACACAGTTTAACTGCTACCTCATCTGTTTTTGAATCCACCTTGTTTACTTTTTTTTTTTTTTATATCCACTCTTAGCTTCCGGGTTTGATGTGTGAATTGCAAACTTGTTGGAGAACTATTTGTTCAGCTTATTTGTTTGTACAGTCTTTTGCACAAAAAAAAAAAAAAAACCAAAACCCAAACCAAAAGTAGAGCCAAGTAATGTTTCATTCAAGATTAGATCACAGGTTGATCATACGATATGCAAAACAGTCTGATCTTGATTAGTGGTCACTGAAATCCTCAAATCATCAAGAGATTAATTAGACCAACCCAAACTTCCTAATTCCTTTCTAGAATTGCTCTGAAAATGAGTACATCTGTTACTTATTACTGTTTTACTCACAGAACTGGCTATTGCAAGACATTCCACATAAATTACAGAGCAGCTTTCAGGGTTGCTTTCCAGAAAAACTGCTTTGGAACTTCCTAGAGAAATATTAGCCACTGTCTCAATAGAAACAGATCACGAGGGCATCTCTTCTAGCAGCAAGGGAAGAAGTATTACAGTATAAAACAATGAGCTCTGCCTGTAAACACAGGTCATCACTATATGGCTGTCAAGGAAGTAAATATGGGACAATTAGAGGAAACGTATAAAATGAAGGTATGACTCAAGGTGTTTGAGAAGCGTGTTTAATACCAACACATCCAAATCCTAACGCCTGTAACATGGTGCAGCCTCATTTCTCCATCTCGCCCTTCTTCAAGCCATGCCCTTCCCAAACTGAAATGGGATAGAAAAGATAAGATCTCAGATCTACTGTATTTCTGAAACCAACCTTCAGAGGGCAGAAGCAGCAGGAAAGCAATTCTGTACCTGTATCCTTGGTCTTCCAAGCAGAGGCGCCAGGGGTTTTGTGTGACCACTGTCAAAGAGCCAGCCCTTTACACCGTCCCTCATTGCTAGGCTTCTCACCTTTGCTGCTCATGCTTCTCGCTACCAAGTCCCCACTCCCCACATCATCTGCCTCAGTCCCACATCTTTCCCAAGCCACTCCAACGCCCTGGTCTCCCCCTCCCTACTATCCACCCCCAGAGCTCCGACTTCTTTTACAGCAGAGGCGATCCCCTTTACTTCTTCACAAGACTGCCCCCCTACCCAGGTCCCTACTTTTCCTGGCTCCTAAAAGCTCTCCCACACAGGTACCCCAGCTGCTCCCAGCGCTAAAGTTTTCCCGACCCAAGTCCCCCCAACCTCCTATACCTCACAGTCCCTCTTAACCTTCCATTTCCCTAACGTGCTTCACGTTTACATGAGATCCGATTTATTTTTCAGGGAACTACGTCTTTCTCTACGTAAGACACCCACGGGAGGAGCCTAACGACTTCTATCCCCATGTTTGCAACAACATTTGAATTTTGGGGAAAGTTTCTTTCCTTTTTGAAATGTCCCTTCATGAGATGTGACTGAAGGTCAGTAGAAGAATGGCAGAGAAAGCCTTGCAGCGGCTTAAAAACGTCCCCTTTTCATTCTCCCGTAGCCAAGAATCAGCAAAGCTGAGAGAAGCCGGCAAGTAAACAACACTGCAGACCTTAATAGATGTCCTCAATGTTTCTCCTCTCCCTGTCATGCCCCTAGACAGACATGAAGATGCTGGATTCAGGAAGGAAGCTGGTAGCTGAGAGGCTGTGACCTGAATAGCCAGCAGAGTGACACGGAGCCCAAATAATCTGCAGCGAAGAAGAGTTACAAGCAGACACTGAGCTAACTTAATCCACGATTCCATTCTGTTAGTCCCAACAGATTTCCACCACTTGGCTTAAATATAACTTGTGAATAGCAGATAACTTAGGTTAAATGAAAAGGAAAGAAAAGAATGGAACATTTGACAGTGAATCTGGTGAACAATTTCCTCTTTTAAAGGCTCAACACTTCCTTCCATTGATATTTTTCTTACAATAGAGCATCTGCACAGATACAGAGAAATTTTTCTCTCCCCCAGAAGATTTTACAACTGTTTTGGGAGTGAAGCCCCATAGGTTACGGAACAGATGTCCTTACACATTTCTTGTATCGCTTGTTTTCTGTGTAGCTACAACAGTGCCAAAAATACGATGCCAACAGGATGCGCCGCGCTGCGAGCTGTTTGTCTTGGCTGCCATTTCCATTATTAGTATGTGTGTGTATCAGGATGGGGATGGATGTTTCCAGTCATTTTTTCAGCTTTCCTCAAGTCAATTGGCAATTAGTAAATAGCACTGAAACTTGTGAATATTCTTCCTGTTTCTCGCTCTAGGGAGTAAGCGTCTTATAATGACCATCTAGTAACATTAGATCATTCTTTTAACAAGAACAGCAGGCACTACGCTAGCCCGTGTGCATTTAAGACCACATCCTCACGATAAAATTTTCACGTTTGTTTTAGCACAGTATGTGGTTTGTGATTTTCCTCTTAAATCTATATTACATTTCAGATTATTCCGTGAAGCTGAACATTGTAAAATGTTCTCTGAGGCCCTTCCAGTCGACTTTAGCAAGGAGGTCCGAGACAATCCTAATAAACACGCTGCTTGATACTGTTTACTAGCGATACGTCTCCTAACATCAGTTTTCTAAGTACATAAAAAAAAAAACCAAACCCCAAGATATTCAGCGTGGCCTTAATCAGTGTTTTCTGAAGACACAAAGTTACGGGCAGAAACAGTTAAGCTGCAAAACTAAACCAAGTCAGGGTCCGGAGTAGGTCATGAAGGACAAGATTTTATGGTCTTTAGTAGCTGGGTCTTAGTTCAAGACTGAGTTTGCAGAATCAAATGAATCATCGTGGTCATAAAGCCTGTAGCTACATACCATATAGATGAACAAGTCTTGGGCTGTGCCTGAGCTCAGGCTTCAGAAAATGTTTGCATGCCAGGTAAAAAAGATAGACAGACATAACTCTAGTCCTCGATTTCACTTGCAAGCCAGAAGCCTAGACAACAGCAGAGAAAATTCATGAACAAAACTGGTAGCAAGCATAATTACAAAGAATCAATGTCCATTAGTTTTCTAAGCCTAGAGAAAAAATGGGTTCTTCCCCTCGCCCTGACAACTGAGACCTCAAAAGACAGTATCATCCGTGCCGTAACTTTGCAGCAACGCTGTCGGCATCGGTAATGAGATGCACTTCATGACTTTTTAATATGGGCATTTCAATTTCACATTTAAAAGCTATTGAAAGAGCCCCAACAATATCTCAGCTGTAGAGATGAGTTTGAGGACTTAAGCGTCCCAAAGCTGAGCAACTATTTCAACTGGTTCGTCTACAAAATTGTTATTTTTAGTGATTGGTTTTGCGTTCTCACCATGAAGAAAGTTCTGACCAAGCTTCCACTTGGCTTTAACTTGTCCACACCCAAACCTGCATGCATGCAGAAATGCCCAAAGGGAAGACACATTTGCTCGTGTAGACTTAGACACACACCAAGTAGCTAAAATGGGACTCCTTAACACACCCATTTAGCGCTCTTGGATTTACCAGGTTGGCTACTTACAAGCTAAACAAAAATGAGGTGATGGGTACTGCAAACAAATCTCTTCTTCCCCACAGCTTCTGTTGTAAATAACTTTACTATATCGCAAGCCGTAACTTCTGCTAGGAGTTTTCACCACGTTCCTCACAATGTGCTGTTCTCCCCAGCTGATTAGATTTCATGTGAACCAACGTTAACATCTGTTTAAATTCAGAAAGGCTTTTCACGCAGCACAATGTAAACCTTAATTAAACGACTTTAAGCCCTTTCCGCACACAGCTGATGCTACGCGTGAAAAACACAGGGTTATAATCTGATTAACTCATGTTTACATGGAAAGAAGATTTTTCCAGACAGATTCATCTCTGCGCCAAGGCATAACCACCTGATAGGCACTACAGTCAAGGCTACTGATCGCACCTGCCAAGGGAAGGAGCTTGTAGGATAAGAGTCCATGGTCTTCAAAGAACGATGACTCATCTTACAAGTCCCACATAACATTTCATGCCACCCCCAGGCAACTCATGCAGCCAGAATTTAAATGACACACAAGCCACACACAGCCTGATCTTGCCAGCTTTCTGGGGGTAATCTAAAGGAAAGATTAATTGTTCTTGAACAGTTTTTCCAATACACTAAGCAGAGCTCCTATCAACAACAGCATGCGTGTCACCTACTCCCACGTAGCTTTATCAGGCACGGGTACTTATTCTTGCATGCCTCTCAATATTCCAAGGAGTGGACGGATTGAAAGACGCTACTCAGCATGGAATTTAATTTCCATAGGTTTTCCTCTCAACAATCTGCTTAAGTAAAAGGACTGCTTGAGTTAGCAGGAGGGAGAGTCAGTTAGGCACGGCTTATTTTCGCACGTCAACCACCACACTAGAAATCCAACTGCCATTCTTGGGACTACGCAATAATTCCAAGAGTAATGAATGGCATTTTCTCAAAGCCCAAGAAAGAGCTGCACGATCAGCGAGGGTGAGACAGTTCTATTGCTTGATACAAGATTTCCTAGTCACACCGAGAGAAAAATCATGCTGAAAAGCACCTAACTTTAAAAATAATTAAAAGAAATGTTTCTGTATGAAAAGTAGTCGGTAAATAACACCAAAAGTCAAACTTCACAAATTTAAGACTAATGGAAGTGCTTAATCCAGCCCGAAGAGGCTGTCACAGTCCGGCTGTCAGGTTTAGGTGGTATTCTTACTTCTTGGGGGGAATAGGAGAGGAAAGGATTGCTAAAAGATCTTTATGGGGCTCAGACTGCATGGGACTGTTCTTAAGTCCGTATCTTCTCCGTCTCCTCCCTCTTCACATATTCGCAAATGCGAGGTGCAACATCTTCAAGCGCTACCAAACCGCTAGCTTTTGCCTCCATGGCAAACGGAGGCAGGTAAGTTGGTACTTCTTCATGAGCAACTCAAAAGAGCTTCCAGGCTCAACGCCAGTATCTACTGCATGTGTCTACAGCCTCTAACAGTGAAGTGAGGTGGTGAAGTTCAGCCTCTGTATCAGCAGTTAAAATAAATCCTTATGAAGCCTCAGAGAATTTCAGTACCATTTCAGTCCGTATTCTTCACTTCTGGTCTAGAAATCTGCAAGTTCTCCTGAAGTAAATTTCATTCTAAATTCAAATCTTCCTATTTTTTCTACTTCTGTTACAATGAAAAGAACAAAGACCGAAAGAATTACGCATCATCACAGCTCACTTATAAACACGAAGAAAATGATTTTTAAATTAAAATTCCAAGCATTTTCACTATGCATATACAGCAGAATTTCACCAGCCAGCAACTGATCCCAAATTAATCTTACCTCTAATTCTGTATCCTCAGACAAAAGCTACTTAAACACTAACTTTTAATAATTAGAAACTTCCAAATGAGAGCATTTAGATGGCCAATTACTGTACGGGTAGGTAGATGTTTTAACTACGCGACTGGGACAATGCTCAAGCACAAAAAAAAAATAAAATAAAATACAGGAGATTTTTAAGAACCATGGCTTTAAACCTAAAACTGAAAACAGCAGAATGTGTATCCTCAGGCAAAATCCTGCACCAGCAGGGAAGAAAGGCCATGAATCACTGTCTCTTTCATCACTGATGGCTGGAAAATATCCTTGTCAGCTGTGTTCTCAGAACAATTTGGTGCATTTAATTATTTATTTATAGGCATTTCTCCACAACACTGCATAGATTTGCAACTCCACTGTCGTTAACCCTCTCTGCATTGCAGCAGATTGTGACCTCTGGATTTTAAATAAGTGTTTTAAGGTTCTTGGCTGGGTCAAAGTTCACGGTGACTTCTAAAATACGCTGCAACAGACAGACAATCCTCTTTATCTGTCTAGCCTCCACAGTTCCATTCTGCTTTTAACATCACTACTCTAGCCCTCACTACATTGCTAGGAGTACATCAACGAGGCAAAGAGCGTGTCGTTCCCCACCAGGGAATGGGCCCTGACCCATATTAGTAGCATAGATGGAGCCAGAACTCTTTTAACAACATGAATGAGCTCTAAACTGAGCTGTATTTAAATAAGATATAAGCATTTGTTTGGTCATTTAAGGGGGTTTCTTAGGCAACTGTTCACGCAGAGTGGTCAAAAAAGCTGGAGATGAAAATAGTTTAATGAATTCTCAAAGATTCACACCAAAATTAGTATACCAAAAAGAAAAAACACCAGCTTCAAACTATTAATTATTACTCAATGCTTATTTCCATGCGGCTACTCTTCTGCTTACTGAACTGAACTTGTAAAACGCACTCACTAGTGTTTACATATTTTTTTTTTTTACCTCTCCTTGCATATATCCTCATCTTCATGAGACAAAAACAGCACTAAGGACCAGAAGTGGCTTTATTATTTCTGTTTTTAAAGTGAAGGAAACCGAAGTGAAGAGAGGGTGCCTGAGCACATAAAGGGCTGGCTCAAGGTCAGGCGATAAAAGTAAGAATCAGTTTTATAGTTTACCCACGATTTACTGTAGCTCAAGATAAACAGAGAGAGATTCGGGGGAAAAAAAAGGGTATGTGATGATAGAAAATAAAAGAACGGTCTCCGCTGCAGCCACCAGTTTAACTGGAATGCCTCCTTACTGTCCCTATTGCCCAGCAAGCTATCATCGTCACGTTAATGCTGAACAGAGCGAAGAAAGAGATTCCCTTTTAGAAGAGGACAGGTGAAAGCCTCTAACAAATTTGTTTTTCTGGAATATTCTAAGAAGGGATCTTTTCCCCACCAGTGTTTTTCAAGAAAACCCCAAACTTTCTTTCAAACTTGACGTGTTTCTATTTCTAGAGACTGTACACTTTGCCTTAGACATGGGAGCAATTTCCTAACTATCAGATTCCTTGGTTTTAGCAGTTTTGTAATGAAAGAATGTTTGTTCTTTCATACCAAAACCATTACCTTTTAGGTTTTAAGTGCGTGTCAGTCTGAACACGACTAGAAACTTCGGTTTGAGGACAGATTACAAAGGACTGCCCACGGTTTCTTTAAGCAGCACGTTGTAGCTGGAACAACGGGGGAGTTAGGGCTGCAGATTCTTGCATTCCAACATCTGCAACGAAGCCCGTGTACTAAATTGCATCGTGCCTCTGCTTCTGTGTAACTCTCCTCCTGTGGCCCGCATATCAGCATTGGGAGAAGGATGCTTCCACCCTCAGAGCCCTGACGACCAATCCTCCCCTTCATTCTCCAAGTCTCACCTCGCAGGCGCGTATGTACACCCAGCAAAGTGCCAAATCTAGACTGCCAGCTAAAAAGCATTATATTTAGCATATATGGCATGTAATTAGAAATGTGAGTGCTTCCAATAGGCACAAGTTTTTGATTCTGATCTAAGAGTATTTTTACACTGCATTAACTGGTATTTTTCTCCTAATTGAAGTTGATTTAAGTGAGATCAGAGTCAGATCCAAGAGCTACAGGCTGAACTTCTCCTCCGAAGTGGTTTGTAATATAATTTTGTCCTTACTAACTGTTGATGGCTTGTCCTCATCCCATTTTAACCTACAACCATCAGCTCCTTTAATGGAAGTGTCTATAAAGATCTTCTCTAAAATATGCTTTTCTAGCACACTTTTAATGTCTTTCCAATTAAATCCAGATGTGAAAAGCTTAAGGAACAGTTCTCAGGACTGAAAAAGATGACATAAATCTTGCAGCTGACAGAGATCCCACTGAGCTCAGTTGGGGAAACTCACAGAGGACTTCTTGTGGGCCAGAAAAGCTGCTGGGTATAAAGACAGATGTGTATACTTCTATTAAAAAAAATTAAATAAAACCTGACTCCTACAATGAGGTATCCACAATTATCAGGGACATTACTAACTCACTCCCCCAACGTGCTGAGCACATCCTGTGCGGTACAGACTTCCCTCAACTTTTCGGGAAGTTTATCAGAGTTGAAGTGGGTCACATCTGTTCAAGAAAGGGCTTTCACCTTTCGGGATTGCAGCTCTTCAACCAGATTCCAGAAAATGCTGCCCGTCTTGGTCTCGTACTGCTATCGACAGGGAGATAATGCTCTCTGCAAAGTAAGACTCTGAACTGCTGCCCTCTCCCCTTTACCTCCTCCATAATCAGGTTAGCAGAGGAAATTGTGATTTCATTACAGCAGGCTCCCCAGATATGCTATTAATTATAAATTCTCACCAATCTGAGGGGAAACTGGGCAATCCTGGGAGCTGACTACCACTGCTGGGCAAGGACTGTTGGGGCAGCTATCAATCTGGGGTTTGTTCTGCTGTAATCACTCGTACACAGGATTGTTATTATTTTTTTTAATTATTTTTTAATTTCAACATCA